>JAZGTI010008740.1:0-19724 GCA_036877585.1 Botia kubotai | reverse complement strand
ATCAGCCTACAGTACTAAAAACTTACAGTCATTCCTGCATGTAAACACTTGGGACAAGAGTGTGTTTAAATATGTGTTTAAATATAACAATATTACACAGTTCAGCTTTAAGTGTTTCAAAAGAACTTGTTTCACGTGACATACTGTGATGTCACTGTTTTGTGTGGGTGTAAAAGTGTTTGCATGTTAACAGTTTTTGTGAACTTGCCTAGCATGTCTGACTGTGTGCTGTTGATGCATAGCTGGGGAGTTCTCAGCCAGTCAGCTTCATTATACCCACTAATTACAGCAAAAGCAGTTTCCAGAACAGCTGTTTTATTTGTTTCTCCCTGTTTCCCTTCATCCTTCTATCCATCCATAACACTTATACCCTCTTTCATTCTTCCATCTGAATGTACCAAAGTCTTCTTTTTGACTCCTTCCTCCCTCTGCCTTCATGAGATTGGTGCTTGTGCTGAACAGAATTGAATCAGCAATTATCCCCAAGCAATACTGTGCAGTTGCCCGAGTTGCATCATAAGGCTGTGGTCTAGGATACAGGACTTTTGGATAAACAACTTAATCACAAAATATCTTCTCCACTACACGTGTATGTGGTTGATATACAGTACAGTACAGTACAGTACAGTACAGTATGTGGCTACCATGTATTTTGCAAAACAGCTGTTGAAACATCACATAGAGAAATTGTTAAATAATTATATAATTAAAGTGTGAGTCAGTCTATATATACTGTAAACGAAACTGGCTGCTTAGAGTCCTGATTGGTTGAGTGTATGCTTGATAGCACTGGTTTACCTGGTGTCTGTTGTATCTGTTAGCAGATGATTCTAAACTCATTTATGTAAGACTAGTTAAGTCTAAGTAAGTCTTGTGTAGTCAGCCCGGGTCTGGTGCTTTTAAAAAATGACCTGGATATGAACTGCTCACCTGCACAGAAACAAACATCCAACTGACATGTACATGTACTGACAAAGTGCTAGTTTGCTGCTGGTCTACAATAGCTGGTGGACTTATGCTGATTACCAGCGAAATTTGACAAAGGTTGTCAAACAGCAACCATTTTTTACTGGCGGTGCTGATTGACCAAAGAAGTGTTTCAGAATACCAGCAGCCCAGCAACACAACATATGTTGGTGACTACCCATGCTGTCCTGTATCAGCAGGACCCATAAAGGCTTTTGTTCAGCATGTAATGTATCCATAAATCATTCTCAGCCTTTAGATTTCTGAAACTTTCAAATGATCTTTGAATGTAGAACACAAATGCATTTAATTAACATAAACCTATAGGGCCTATGCAACCAAATCTAAAACACTGTGTGTGTGTGTGTGTGTGTTTGTGTTTCAGATCTACAGATTATTTGAAGATTTGCATCAGTTTTCCAGCGTACCTATTCGTCATCCTCCAACTTTGTAGTTCTTTTCTACCGCAGCCGATCAGTGGATATAATCGCATCAGTGCTCCAGTCAAAATGGCTTCCACAGTCAGAAAATGTCAGCACCTGTTTTCAGCACTCATCCTTTTGCCTTTGGTAAGCTATGTGAACATTTTATGTTACTGTACATAAACAGGGCAGAGCCGTTGGATTAATGGACATAAATTGCATGAAACTGAAAGATTGCCAGTGATTTAAACATGATTACATTCAAAAGCACAACGAATTCCTCATTGTTAAATGAAAGTCTCTGGAGCTAATGAGATGGTGGAGCTCATGGGACAGAGCAGCCTGAGAGAAAGCTAAGGCTTCTGAAGAGATATATTCTGAGGACGGGAATAAAAGGTTTAAAGCACAAAGAGGAACAGAGAGACACAGTGGGGGAGAGAGAAAGCGTGAGAGAAATTTATAGCAGGGTTGGGTACGGGGGGAGCCCTGTCCACATTCTTTTGTAGATATTTCTCTTGTTATTGCTTTCTGTTAATAATTCTCATAAATCTAAAAGCACTCAGAGTTTACTGGGAGACTGTTTGTTTCATGATGTCCTCTCATAAGCGAGGACTGAAGCCCAATCTTTGTTTAAATGAATCTTTCTCTCTTTACCCTGCTATCTGCGCTTGCAGCCAAGGAGAAACAAACGTCCACAGGCAATTTACGTCACATACACATTGGCGCTGAGATGGCGCCTGGCATGTAATAATCATTGGCACCAGACAGGCCAAACGTAAACTGTCCAAGGGCCAATGTAGTTATGGTACAGTGAGTACTTGAAGCAGCATAGGCCATGCTGTTTTATTTCACTTAACAGTAAAAGCTGTTAAAAATAGATCTAATTCAACTTTGTTTATAAAAACTACATTTTTATAATTTGACTATTTGACTGGACAGCAAAGAAAAAAATCTGTAAACAACATTATTTATTTAAATTGATGACCCCTAAACCTAATTCAGTGGAGCTGTAGATCGTAGATACATAATGATTAAATAGTTGATTATATCTGGTGGAAAAATGAAGTAGAACAATTAACATGACACTACACTAATATGTAGTTGAGCCTTTTTCATTTGCCTGCATTCATGATGTTTGTTTTGAAGATGATTTAGATTCTGATCCCCTTAAATCTTGTATCACTCATGATAATCTTGGCTAAGACAGAGTTTCCTTACAGATATAAATTTATATTACAGTACAGTAATATAAATTCCTAATATAGGATCCTTTTAGGTCCTTGCAGTTCCAGCTGCAGTTAATTGGGGATTATTGCAGTAATCTGGTGATAACTGATGTGAGACATATGGAATTATTGCTACAAGAGAAAACAAAGGAAATATATACTGAGGCCTCTGCTCTGTCTATATTACCAGTGTTCAGCATGAACAAACTTAGAAATGTCTAAGGGCAGCATCCTCTTTAGTTATAATGGTTGCTATGACCATAGTAAATTAAAAAAATATTTCACGGTTTCATGAGCCTTCCAAAAAGATCTGTGACTGACAAAACATCTACTAGTAGTAACTGGCAAATAGTATTATGAAATATTTGTGCATTTTGATCTGGACCATGCAAACCAGCCAAACCTTGGGATCATCCCAACCTATGGATGATCCCAACCTGCTCAACACAGCAACAACCCTGGCTCAGCCAATGGTGTGACTTTGGAGCAGGAGGATCTGTACCACCGACTGTGTTTAAGAATCCCATTTGTTGCAAAAACTCTACTCTACACTGCACTGTTAAACAGACAAACACTACAAATGATTTTTAAATAGCTATGCCACAGTAGTATAAATAAATAAATCTTAAATACATAAAGTGTTACAATTTGTAGTGGAATATGTAAGGAATGTCTTTGTGTAGTAGAAAGACAAAAATAAATGATTAAAAATGGTAACAGAAGAGGAAAAGTGTGAAAAAAACTAGTTTTATGTGTTTGTGCACATTTTTTGTTGCTGTCATAATGTAGGAGTGAATTGTGTATTCTCTTTATGATGGAAATAAGCTCTGTGATGCGGACTGGGTTAGGGGTGAGTATTGACAGAGCATCTATGAATATTAATGCAGCGCTCATGTTTATTAAATTTGCTCGTGTTTGAGGCAACACGAACGGAGCACAGAGCTCTGAGACCAATTATCACACTTACTGCAATGTCAGTGCAGAGCCGCAGGGGCCTCAAATCAGCAGCATCAGCAGTGCTTTCATAGGTGATTAGTTCATTATAGTCTATAACTTCATTTAATATTCTGTTATGTGAGATTCATTGTGTATTGTAGGCATTGTTGTGGCTTAAGAGGGTATACATGGGAAATTGTTCACAAAATACATGTCAGACCATCAATGTAAAACAGTCCTATAGAAACACAGGATAGTATATTAAAAATACCATTATGAAATGAAATTACCATTATGAAATAATAAATTAATCTTTAGTTATAATTAAAAATTACGTTATTTCTCAATATGACTACCCTAGGGGTCCCTACAGTGTTGATAGTTTATTATCATACAGAATAACAAAAATGTTCGTATTTATTGTTTCTTGAAAGTCTCACTGTCTTTGGCTGCTGTTGGGGTGCTGTCATTGTTTATTTAGTAAACCTGTAGTTTATGAGCTCTGATGTTTCCCCATTGGCTGCAGAAGCTCTTGATTGATGTTGTTTATATAAGTGTGTCGGTTTAAAGGAAAACTGACTAAGGTCTGTCTCACTGCATTAAACATGTTTAGACATCATTATAAACTCTAATTCAGGAGAAATATCACCTGCTGTGACACCCTCTCACATTAACCTTAATGCTTTCTGTAACATAAATGCAACACACATGTTAATTACTGTATGAGCAACGAAGCCAATTGGTTTATAAATGGCATGTAAAAATATATACATAGTTGAAAATTAGGTTGCACATTTAGGTAAACTATTGTAGTAAATGAGCGTGTCGTGTAGCTTTACTAATGGCACCAACAATGTCAAGGGCATAATTTGGATTACTCAGTAATGCACAGACTGATATATACAGTATACACAGTGTAAAATATACAGTATAGCTTGATAAGTGTAGCTTGCACATTTTTCTAAAGCGTCTGCCAATCTAAAACTGCAAAAATCATGCATTGTCATTTGTCATTATCCACCCACACTCACTGCGCTTAAAACTTATTTGACCTTTTTTTCTGTGGAACAAAACATAAAAGCTGCAATTTTTCTATACAAACTTCACTTTGACGCCATATAAAAAATTTACAATTTATATGTTACAATTTAGTTTGAGTCAGCATTGCCAAAAACAAAACAAACATATATAAAAAGACATCCATGACATATCTGTCTGTTATTTTATTTTTTATATTATGCGTTACAGGTTTTCCAGTCACAACCCTTTCATGATATAATCAAGGTTTAATACTGTGGAAATGCTTCATGCTTACGGCTGACTAAACTGATTTTGATCCAGGGCGATAAGCCAGTGATGAGCTCATCAAACTATGCCCAACACTGTCAGAATTGCTTCAGCTTTAGATGTGTTCATTTGACAAGGCCAAGTGAGCAAGTGCCAGACAAAAAATGATCATGTAAATAGGCATTCCATGGTTTTTGAACACTGGGGCTATTAAAGATTCAAATGTTCCCAATCTTCTCCAGTAGGTCCAATTAGCAGCTTTGCTATTGTAATTGTACATTTGCTAAACAGCATAGATTGTAGAAGTAAAATGTTATATTTAGTACATACAGTTTCAGGAAATCTATGCATATGTAAATAGTCAACATTGTTTCATTGGGCAACCAGTGATAATAATACATGCAGTTTGAAAAACAATTTCTAAGTCTATAATGCTGACTGTATTGTTAAATGGTAAAACTTTTGGTTTCTACATTATTACTACTGTGTATTTTATTTTTTGATCACTGTACCATGTTATATAAATATTACAGCTCTCATATGTGATTCTAACATTGCAATTTGTGATATACATATTTCAGATCTGTTGCATGCATCCAGACTGTGTCATTCAATTAGAGAAGGAGAAATGCATGGAAAGGATGGCAATGGATGACCCTTATAGTGAACCTGAATTAGGTAAGAACTGCATGTGAATTTTATACAGGGCTGTTGTCAGGGGAAGGCAACCAGGAGTGTTGTCCCAGGCATGTAATGACAGGGGCCCAAAAAGCATTGTTAAATGGAAGATCATCTGCTACTGATGTTGACACCCCTCAAGTGCCGTTTGCATGCCACAATCACAGCCAGTAATAAAATGTTGACAGATTGATTTGACAAGACCCGTGAATTAACATGCAACTAGAAACTGTCCACAGAAAGATGGGAAAGTGTGACTGTGTGTGATTCTGCAGCCATGATTCTTGAGGTCCAAGCAAAATGTTTTTGGTAGATTTGCCATGAATCACAAAAGCATTTCATTTGCCTGTGTCTTTGTTGGTATACTACAAAACTATACTATTTGAATTATATTATAGAATATAATATAATCTATAAATCTATAATATAATTTTACTACTTATAAACCTTAGAGAAGACCTTAGAAGAGGCATTTGACAATGCTTTTCAGAAGATCCATCTACGGTATATCACCTCCTGTAGCTTTCCTGTAGCTCAGTGGTTAGAGCATGGTCATGGGTTTGAGCAAGGTCATGAGTTTGATCCCAGGGATTGCACATACTCAGAAACAACATATAGTATAATGCAATGTAAGTCGTTTTGGATAAAAGCGTCTGCCAAATGCATAAATGTAAATCTCTGACCAGCCAAGCTGACCACAAATAACCAATTTGGCCTAGCTAGAAACCACATGAAAGCAGCTACTTTTAGACACAGGCTACCTTATGTCAGTGCTACAGACCCTATTTTTTGTATTACATGGGTCAGGATAGCTCATAATAGTATAATGCTTAACGTTTAGAAACCATCACAGCAGCTTTTAAAAAAAGTGTCCCACTTTGCCTTTGCAAAAGCAAATAAACCCACAAGCACACAATAGAAAAGACTGTAGGAACCTCTCTGTGGTTTGTGTGGGCTACAGAGAGGCATCTTCATCCATATTCTATTATTCTGCCTAATTAACTTAGGCCTATTTTTGGTTATTCAAAACAAGCACTGATTGGATCATTGACTCTTTGGCTCATTTATATATTACATAACTACTTCATAAGTCACATCTAATAATTCTGCCAGATATTCTCCTAGAATGGATCTAGAATAGAGTGAAATACTTTATATCTGGAAAACTCCAGAATACAAGGACGAAAAGCCCTGCCTTTTATCTAATCATGCATCTGCGTCCAATTTACACAAGTAATTAAATCTGCTCTCAGGAGAGAAATCATAATCTGTAATTTTGTGTGAGTGTTGCATTGTATTCCAGGAAGAGAATGTTTCTCAGTCCTTCATGCATCTCCAAGGAATTTGGCTCCATTCGTTTGCCCCTTTGTGTTCACACCGATATGGTGGATATAGCGTTTATTTATATAATTAATTTGTTAATCAGTAAATACAGTATGTTGTATTTGTTTGTATAAATCTCTCAGCTGCAGTTTGAATTAAAACACAGTTTATGCTGTGCTATGTTATGCTATGTTTGGCACCACCCACACAGAAAAAAGACTGATATGCAAATTCCTTAGATGTTGCTCTTTTAAAGCTCAGGAGAATTATTAGAGATCTCTTTTATTTCATTAATGTATCAACTTTAAAGGTGGCTTTGTAATAAAAAATTCCAGCCTTAACATTCCAGTGTGTTCCTTTTATGGAACAAATGTCACACACACTCCCAGATGGCGATAATTCACTAGCCTTTTGTTATTACAGATGTGCAACATTTACATAGACCACCATGAAGCAAATGTCAACTCTGTCATTTAAATGTATGTTTATCATTTGGACTGTACATTTAGGCAATTTATTAGGCCGTAACAAGACTGTTGTTCTGAATTTATGTCATAATGCAAAAAAAAATGAAATCTTTGCAAGAACGTCAGGATAGCATGACAGCAATCTAAGAGTCTATGTAAACATAACATAAGATACTGTAGCATCACACGGTCAGTTCAGGGTGAAAATTGCTCTCCAGAAAGCATGACAATAGGGAGTTATTGAAGGGCAATGCAAAAATGAAAACAGATAAAGAGATGAATAAAATGATTAATAATCACAGCACAAAGAGATTGTATTGCTCATAGGATGCTCATTTACAGCCAAGGAGATTTAATGTAATTCTTATATTTCATAGAAAAATATGTTAGGGGAAAACTGACAATAGCAATGAGACTATTGTTGACATATAAAATAGTACAGTGCTATACAATTAATGTTTGTACTATACAAGTAATATTTACTTTTACTATTTACTTTATATATTTATTAACTAAAAGTATTTAATTTTTTTTATTTAATTGTTGATTTTTATTGTATGCATGCTAAAACACTGTTGCATTGTTTTTATTGAGTTTCTTCAGGTATTTGCTTATGAGAACAGATTGAGCTCTATTTCTGTCTCTTATCATTTACACTGATTCCCACTATACCATAAGAATGGCTGTCAAGTAGCACACCTAAATATATCTTAAATGAGGCTGTTCAATTCTCAGGTGCCATAAATACCCCAATAAAAACTGGTTCACAGACAGAACCTTACAATCACAGAACTGCCACAAAAAATGGACACCACAAAACTGTAAGGTACAGATCATAAATCCAGCACAATTTTGCGTGACCTACAGTCACAGCCTCAGACAGCACACCTACACTCAGTGAATAGTCAGTCCATTCTCTGACCAGGTCTGGCTACATGAGGCTTGCTAGATATACTATTATACTGACATAAAAGGTGTATATTTGACCTTGTAGTGGACTGGCCACCTTTCCAGGGTGGTTTCTGACCTCAGCCCGAGATAGCTGGGTGAGCTCCAGCACTTCCCGCCACCTAAATAGGGACATGCTGTATACTGTAGATGATGGAGTATATATGAATATATATTATACATTTTACTGGTTTTGTGATGGTCAGCCAAAAATTGAATGTTGTAAGAATTAATGTCTTTATGTTTATTCACTCAGTCTGTCGATGGATGTGGGACAACCTCACCTGCTGGCAGCCTGCCAAAATTGGTCAGGTGGTCTGGATGCCCTGCCCTGAGTTATTTGAAGTCATGAGTGAAGAAAATGATGGTGAGTGCATGTTAGCAGTGCTTGCTCAGGCAAGAATCACATTAACTATTGCACATCTTTAGGTCAAATGATTTAAATGAAATCTTAAATTAAACATCAGTACATCATTTTGCCTGGTGGACTATAAAATGAGGACTATATCCACAAACCAGGGCCTAGTTGCAAGAAACCCACTAACATAGGGGGTTTCTTCTATGTGATTGTAAAACCACTGTCACTAATGGCTTTCCTAATTTAAATGTTTTTTCTGCAAATTAGACATAGAGGTGTTTTTTTTTACTTTGGCCAGCAAGCAACAATCTAATACCCAACCAGCCAGAACACCCCAGCAACCTCATAGCAACAATTTTGGCAGTGATTTGCCATTTTGAACATTTTTGTTTTTCTACTCTTTCTTCATAGACTTTGGAAAAGTGAGTCGTAACTGCACAGAATATGGCTGGTCAGACATGCTTCCTCACTATGTTGATGTTTGCCCTTTTAATGACAATGGAACAAGTCCAGTAAGTTTAACTATCGTTCAACTTCTTTAATAATATATGTTAGTCTATGATTTGAATCACTGACCTGGCAGTATTTTCTCCCTTTGTTGAGCAGGACATGTACTATGTGTCAGTTAAGGCTCTGTATACTGTGGGCTACAGTACCTCACTGGTGTCCCTCACCACTGCCATGGTCATTCTCTGCTGGTTCAGGTGAGAGGTCAAGCTGAATCAGTCTGCTAAGCTATGAGAGAGCTCATCAGCCATCATTAACTTGGTGTTATGGTTAACCAAAAAGTACAAATTTTTTCATTTATTCACTGATATACAGTTCCAAAACTGTGTGATGTTCTGTAAGAAGTCTACAAAGTTCTTTTAAGTTGTTTTGCAAATTTTGAAAACATATAACACATTTGTCTTTAGAAAGGTGTTTTGAAAAGTACGACATTTTGACAAGCATTATACAACAAATACTTCTGCACAACAGTAGTTTAACTGTATATTTATCGATTTATATGTTGTAAGATGGTAAAAAACGAACATGTTACATGAAACTAGAAATATACAATATGGACATGTACAGCATCCATATACAGGAGGCTGCTACATTTCTTTTTAAACATTTTATACTAGATTTATTCATGCATTTTGCTGGGCTTTTTCAGGAAGCTACATTGCACCAGGAATTTTATTCACATGAATCTGTTTGTGTCCTTCATCCTGCGGGCAATCTCAGTTTTCATCAAAGACGGTATTTTATATGCAGAGGAGGACAGCAACCATTGCTTTATACACACTGTGAGTCACAACACACACACACACACACAGACACACACACTGTCATGGTGACAAGCCCATTAACATTCAGACTTGTCCATGTCAAAGAATTAGTCTCAGAAGGACACATTTGTGTTGCTGTTATGTGCTTTAATTTGCCTCAGATAATGAGGTCTCTGTAGTCTCCACAGTTGCTTTTGGCTTGGCCAACATGCTAAATGTGCTTTGAATGTTACTCTGAATAACAGTGTGATTTCCAGTGAGTTCTCTTTATTGGGCATGATATTGTGTAGTGGGAAATATTGTAGTGAAGATTTAAGTTGTGAAAATGAAACAAACATTTGTTTGTTGCTCATTCCGCAGGTGGAGTGCAAGGCAGTGATGGTATTTTTCCATTATTGCGTTTTGTCAAACTACTTTTGGCTATTTATCGAAGGGCTGTACCTCTTTACTCTGCTTGTCGAGACATTTTTTCCTGAGAAAAGATACTTCTACTGGTACACTATTATCGGATGGGGTGAGACTTTTCACACATTTACACAGAGACGCTCATGCACAAATACAGTATTACACATTATGTAATGTCATGTGAAAAACTGAACTTACTCAGTTTATCCTCACTCAGGTACTCCTACAATATGCGTGACAGTCTGGGCTGTCCTTAGAGCTCACTATGATAACATTGGGTAAAATTAAAGCATCATTCATATCAAACATAAAGTTTTAAATTAAATTGAAAAGAAATGCTTTAGTAAATATTTAGTAAAACTGGTCAGATTGAGGACATGACTTTATCTGCAGGTGTTGGGACATTAATGACAATGCTGCCATCTGGTGGGTGATCAAGGGTCCCGTTCTTGCCTCAATCATGGTACGTTGTACAACTAGAAGGTTAAAAACATACAATTGAATATCTTGAGAAGCATCCATGTTTTATCTTTCACATTGAACTATTGCATTAATGCCTTTTTTCTTTTCTACACACAGATTAATTTTATACTCTTCATTGGCATTATAATAATCCTGGTGCAGAAACTACAGTCTCCAGATGTTGGAGGGAATGAGTCCAGCATTTATCTGTTAGTCCTATACGTAATTCCATACTATACGTTGCTTTTATATAATCATAATCTTAAAATGAACACCATACATTTATATGTGAGGCTTCATTATGACTTATCACTGTGTGCTGTGTGATTGACAGGCGTCTGGCCCGCTCCACCCTTCTTCTCATTCCCCTGTTTGGAATCCACTACACTGTGTTTGCTTTCACTCCAGAAGATGTCAGCAAGAGAGAAAGACTTGTGTTTGAACTTGGTCTAGGCTCATTTCAGGTATAATGTTAAATGATAAATTTAACGTCTGTCTGTCTGTCTATCTATCTATCTGTCTATTATAAATGTTATACTTACATTAAATAGACATTATAGTATACCTGAAAAAACAATGCATTGTTTAATAATGGATACTTTATGTAGTTTTTCTTTTTACTGTATGTAGTGAAAAGGGACACTGCAGCAAAAAAGTATTTAAACCATCACTGCATTTGTCTTCATTTAAAAAACATAAGATCAAGTTTTGCATAACTAAATATCACAGGACCCTTTGAGGATATGTTCATCATTTTTCCATTACTCTCTAATCTCTTCAGGGTTTTGTAGTAGCTGTCCTTTACTGCTTCCTCAATGGAGAGGTAAGTGTTTCTTTACAAGTGCCGATGGAAAGAATTTAAATTATATGCCAGTTTTTTTATTTGGATGAAGACAAAATAATTTCAGCCCAGCATCTTTCAATGTCAATGCGAGACATGTAGCAAAATCCAAAATTTCTATAAAAAAAAAAACTAAAAAAAACTAAGGAATGTACTATATATAAAATGGACATTTAAATATTTTTACAATGACATAAAAAACACAGGTAATGTGTATGTATATTGCAGTACAGAAATTTGAAAGAGAGAACATAATCTCTCTGGCTCTTTTTTAATGCAGCGCTCATTACACCGGCCTATGGTATATATTATTAATCAGATACATATAAAATTCAGATTGTTCATGCCCAGATTGCAAAGAGACTCAGAGATCTTCTGTAGGATCCAATCAGACGAATAACCTTCTGAAGTTTCTCCCCAAAGGTGCAGTCAGAAATCAAAAGGAAGTGGCGCAGCTGGACCGTGAACCGCTACTTTGCCGTGGACATGAAGCACAGGCATCCGTCCCTGGCCAGCAGTGGTGTGAATGGAGGCACCCAGCTGTCCATTCTTAGCAAAAGCAGCTCACAGATCCGCATGTCCAGCTTGCAGGCTGAAACACCAGCCACGTGAGAGCTCAGAAGGCCACACCCCCTTCAGAAGAACAGACTGAATACCAAACTCCTCAAAACTAGATCGGCATAATAATCCACATCAACATCCAAGTCCTGTTTCATTTTCTTTTGGGGTCTGTATTGTGTCGGTTAAAGCTGAACTGTACTGAATCTGCAGATCATCCATATGAAAAGCGGAGAAGCTCACAATCACTGGTCTATTGTGTGGCAATCAAAGATGGAGACTTATGATGTGGACTTGATGTGAATGTGTGGGGAAGAAAAGGAAACCACAGACCAAGGGCTGTGTACAATAGGAAATAATGAATTTATTTAAATCCAGTTTCATCTTAAAAACTGGTGATTGGCTAATAAAGAACTACGTGGATATTTTTGTACATAACACATCAGTCTTTTTCATGTGGCGCTTTATTTTGTGAAACTTACTTTGCGCGAATACAGCATCAAGGTTCTTAATACTGTACAAAACATCTATGAAGAAGCAGTCAGGGGAAGATGAAGATACATTTTGTGTTCCTGCTGGTGCTGCAGTATAGGAACATGTGACATACAAGATGCATTTTTAAGACAGGACAAACCAAGAGGAGCTTAATCAGTCGCAGAATCACGACTCTTAAAACATACTCAAAAAATGTTGTAACACGTTTTTTTAATCATCAAATATTGTAATTGTAGAATGAGGAACTGTGGGAAAATCAAGGCTATGATAAACAATACCATGCATTGCGTGGTAATTGTTATTTACTGATATATTTAAATGGATGCCTTTTTTACGGCTCTATATTGTTGCAATCTCTTACATGGTCATGTGACCTATTTTCAGCATTTTGATTGGAGGAGTAAAAACCTCTGGGCTTCATTATTCACAGCCTTAAAGTGAAGCTTGAACCTCAATATGTACATTTCAGTAGAACTGAAGATTTTAAAAAGACACTTTTGTTCTACTCTGGATGGTCAGAGTTGATTTTTCTCCCGTGGAACCTGATAAGCAAAGCTAACATTTGAAATATCATGAGTACCTTCACTTGTGTTGCGTGGATTGTGTTTTAAATGTGGGTTGAAGTAAATGTGCTTCTAGTTTTTATAAACAGCCGTTAGTACAGAAAATGTCAATTAGAATATAATAATGCCAGATTTGTCATATTAACATATATAAAATGGGTTTGTCATGTTTAATTCCCAACACACACACACACACACACACACACACACAGTAGTGACTATTAGTTCTGGTACATAATTTACAGCAAATAATCATGAATCTTTACGAAGTCTCCCATGCTGATAAACAATTTCATTAACCGAGCTAAATTGTATAATTTTACATTATGAACTTTCTAAAAACAAATCATTTTCTGACTGACTTTGTGGTGTTTGATATTTTGCTCATTTTGTAACTAAAGTAAAGTATTTCTAGTAACATTTACAAAGACAGCACTTTTAAGATTCCAAAAAGAGATATATATATAACATATTTTACCCCATGAGATGCCATATTCTGGACTAGTTTGCAAAGGATTGAAAATCACTGATGATACCGCGTATAGACTTAATTTTTTTCAACTTCAAAGTGCCTTTTCTACAAAAATGGAGACTACTGTTAAATTTTTACAAAGTTAAATAGAAACATACATCAAACTGTATCTCTGTGTCAAAGTGCTTTTAATATACTGCTAAAAAAACAAGTCCTTCAGAGTCAACAAGACAAAAGAGGTTCAGTTTGTGTCAATAACGCTTTTTCTGTGTAATTTGATATGATGAATTTCAGTAATTAAGCACTTGCTTTTTCTGAATATAATGTTTCATATTAGACTTATTTTAAAAATAAGTCTAATAAACTTGTTTTACATTTAAATCACATACATACTTTAAACTTGTTTACATTTAAATCATCCCTTTGTACAGAATTGTGATTATAGTGGTTAGATGATTTATCACAAACAATTGCCTTGGTTTCCAAATGACAATTGCAAAAAGACAGAGGTCAGAAATGTATAAAACAGATTGTATGTTTTATATGATTAATAATTAATTGTATGTAAACTGACACTGTATTGTAGATTTCTTTAATTACATTAGCTACATTATCAACATAATAATACATATAATATTAATACATTTTACACTGCAGAGAAAAATTAGTAATATTTCTTAGTGTTAATGTCAAAATAACACAAAAATTAAATAACATGCGTCTATGACACGTTACCTGTTTCACAGCAATTTGAAATTTTGTGTGACTAAACAGCTCTTGGTGATAATGTTTAAATGTATAGCTCTCAAAATCACTGCCTATGTTCTTTTAAAATGATGCATGATTTTGTGTGATTTATCTGTGTTAAAGGAAATTGGGTGGCTTTGTTATACTGATGCGCAGCAATATTGTTGTTTCGTACCAAAAAAATTCTAGACTTCTAATCTCGAGATTTTTAATCCTACTTATTGGGCCAACAAGCATGTGCACTTTCCTGAAAACACATCACCACTTTTAATTAACATCAGTTAATTCCTATTAATTGTTACTTAAAATTGTTATTTAAAATGTTTTGAACAAATAGCTCCTAAACACACAAGTAATGTTTGTTCTCTTTAATACAGAACCTCTCATTTAAAGTACTGGGTTTCTGGGGTTAGCACAGATTTCCCATCCTGCATCTACACAGAAACCAACCCAGTACTCCACTCAAGAGCCAGAAATACTGCTTATTTTATACCTCTTACAACAACTGACAGTAAACAATGTTGCTTTTACCTTTCAGTATGTGTCTGCAAGCACCACTGCAGAACTATTGAGAACTGATTTGATTTGTCTTAGAATGTACATAAATACAAGCTAATGGCTTAACATTAGCTAAACCCTGTCAACATTACATGGGTATTTTTTAAAAGGACTTTATTAATCTTTTTGTTTCTTGTCAATTTTAAATGTGTGTTAATGTATAAGTAATATACATAGAATAAACTACTACTTTAGATGTAATATATACAATATTGCTTCAATGAAATTCTACTAGGGATATAATACAGTGTCACTTAATGCAAATGTGAAAACTGTGAGTGTTTTGTCCCCTTTTAAACATCACAGACTAGTAAGAATATAGTATTTAGAATACTAACGTTTCAGTTTAGAGTAGTTTTAATGGCAGTAATGTTGCTAGCACAATACAGCAAATTTTGATTTTGTGTTTGTGAATTTGTTTTTCCACACGTTTCATATCAGTATGATGTAAAATTGTTGACTTTTTGTTTGATTTATGTATGGTTAATCTTTTTGTACATTATGGAATTTTGGTTTTGAAACTCCATTAAATGTTTTTGACAGGTGAAGCTGAAATTTTCTAATAATATTTCCTCACTATAAAAACCCCTGTGACGGTGAAAGATGTGTCATTTCAACGTAACACTTATTTAACACGAGTGTATTATTCAAGTTAATACACAATATCAAGTTGATGTTATCAACACTGTAGAGTGATACAGTAACAGGTGCAACTGATGGCTCATTCACGCAACAACTAAAAAACGCTGCAGTTTAAATTACATCCTTTAGGGGGCATTAAACTGCCATTATCAGAGCTTAAAATTTACACCAACACAAATATGCCACAATAGTTGTCACAAAACACATAATAGACATTTACTTCACACATCCAAGATTCAACAAAAGCAATACACATCTGATAATTCATCATGTTAAGGCAGGTCGGTGAATGTAGCAACAACTTGGGTATCTGTAACATTTTCACAGGCTGAAAGAACGACAACACAGGATACAGTATTAAAAACAACAAGACAATAACTACATATTAACACAGGCTGCAACCGGAGTATTTAGATAACTGGTGAATTTCGGGTTTAAAGTCTCTTTTGTGATTTTGAAAACCTTGGTCCCTTTAATGCATTCTTAATGTAAAATCATTACTGAATAAACGTAGAACATATGGGGTATTCTTCATTAACAGAAAGGCTTTGTACATTTTAACAGTAGTCATGTTAAAATAATATTTAAACGAAGACAAATGCACAAATAAACAAACTTTATACACTCTATATGTATACACCATATACATTGTTTTATTTCTACAAAAGTTCAGACGCACAATTAGCCAACGTGTTACAAAACAAAGTTTGTAATTGATACCAACATCATCAATCAGATGAAATAACAAAACGGTTTGATCAGTTGCTTATACCATAAGCTGACAATTAACAGCTCAGAGGCACACGACATATGAAGATTTTCGTTTGCGTATGAAAATATATGGAAAGCTAAAATCACTGGCACATCCATTTCTGGTGAGAAACACCCAATCCAACACAACTATATGCACCTATAACGCACCTAATAATTTAGCACAAAACACCAATAAGACATGCACTTCATAGGGCTCGTAAAAAGCTTCAGTGCCCATAATTTAACAAACTTACAATGACAACGTCTAACAAAAAACAAAGGACGCTGAGAATGGAGCACCTAAATCAAACAATTAAATACCTCCATTAACAATACCTATAACCAACACCACAAGTATGACATAAAGATTGTGCTTCAATACTGCCACCCAACATCTTATTAGAATAAACCCTGCTTGACTTACCAATGACGTTCAATTTATTGGATCGAACTTGTTTTCCTTGGAAAACATGCTGGGGGCATTTAACTTTTGCTGACTTATTGTGTTTATTTTAAGCTTCCTAAATGTATGCCAGTTCATCAAGTTTTGATTGGCTGTCCTTCAAGGCTGTAGTTGAAACTGTTACACATGCGCAAGATGTTCCCCAAATCTCCCTTGACGAATGGTGAGGGATAGACACCATGCAGAAACGCCCCTTCACACCAAGGATGATAAAGTTGTTTATTAACTTTGCGCGCTGCAATTTCACAGCAAGAAGATGGATATAGATTATCTACTGTTGCTTTACGTTTCGCAAAAAAGTCAAAAGACAACAGATGCTTTTGGGCGTGTCACATTTTTAAAAAGGGAGGTTGTCGGTGAGCCACGATGCAGCCTGCCTTTTTAAGTGCGCCAGCCAATTTCATTCAGATGAATTGTGATTGGCTGTCTGTTTAATCGTTTATCAGCTGAAAAATATCGCTCTGAAAGAGATCTCAACAATATCGATGCTTTGTATCATATCTCCAGTGTGGAGTCCACAGTTCTCTTAAATTTAGAACGACTGTTAAAACTTTTTATAGCTACCCTTCGTCTTGGTGTGAAAGGGCCATAATGGAATGAGAACGATTAAATGGTTTTAATCTAACAGACCATTATATTACTAAAATCATATTATTTATTAAAATAAATGCCCCTAATGTAAAGACGCCACTGGTCAGTCTTAAAGAAAAGTGTATTATTTAAACTATTTTTATACAGACTAATGGCACAAACGTGTTGTAGGCAGACATAGTACATCAAGCAGAATCTAGTACATACAGCAAGTATATTTACAAATACATGTAGCAACAACGAAAAAGTTAAAACAAAAAGGTTAATATAATACATTTCTATCAAACAAGAAACTTTACAGTGTAGTGCTCCAGATGTGTGCACTGCAAAGGGTTCTTAAATAGCCATTTTCAAAAAAATTAATATTATAATTAGAATCATTACAATTCATGATTTTCATAATCTTCAATCAATTCATGTGGGTTTAGTAAGAATAATTTAGTTGATTTATAATGAATACAATATCTTGAAAATACTGGTTATTCAAGAAAAAACTTTGTATGCCCTGTAATAATTTTATACTTCTGTATATATACAGGACCAGTGCACTGTGCAATATATTGCATTGAAACACAATTTACAAAATAAAAGATTAGAAACATGTCTATGAATATGAAAATATGTTTTTAGCTATTATTTATGGAAAATCTAAAGTGAGGTCTTGGTTTTCTGTAAGGCAATTAGCTGTGTTCAGATTCTGTACATCCATGCAAGTCATATAAACCTAATATCTCGGCTTTCAAGCCAAACAGTGTTGACAGCAGATTTCAAATGACAAACTATGTAATAAATATAAATTATAGAACATAGTTAGTTAATAATCACCAGTTACTGAAGATAGCAATGTGATTTAGATTGGCAATGGATTTAGTCAGCGCTAGTTAACTACCTTTAAATAAGGGGAAACAGAGCATTAAGACTTTGTGCTTTGGTATTATATATGAACGGACAGTAATTTTATCAGTATCTTAGGTTTAAAACAAAAAACAAAGAAAATATCTTTAAAAATCAGTTCCTTTAGTGTCCTTATCAAAATGTACACTGCAAAAAAAAAATTGTCAGGTAACCAAAAAAACTGTGGTAACATATAAATTAACTGGTTTAAATGTTATGAAATATTAAGCCATTTTAAAGATTAGTTTTAATATTAAATTGGCATGTTATGAGTTTTAATGTAAAATAATTTTTGGGCTTGTGCCTTCTAATTAAAAAGTGTAATAGAAGTGGGAGCGAGAGAGAGAGTGAGAGAGAGAGTGAGGGAAGAGGAAGGAAGAAAAAAGAAATTGGAAAGAAATGGAAATTGCTCCTTTTGTCTCAGACTGTGGAAACACTGTTCTGGGGCTCAATGAAGGGCAGTTCCTTGGGGCTGGATTTCTCTAAAACTGAGATTTGTGTGACTGTGCTGCTCTCGGCAAATAGGGTCCGTCTTCTCTTACTGTATCTCAAATAACTTTGTGTCTGCCACTTCCATAGTCTCTTTTTCAGTTCTGCTTGTACCTAAAACCCAAACCCATGCATTATTAAAAAGCAAATACGTATTTCCTATTTTACATAATTTTATATAAAAAACGTGGCTTACCTCTCCATTGAGAAAACAGTACAAAAGAGCCACAACAAAACCCTGAGATGCAATAGAAAATGATAAAAGTCTCAGTAAGACTGAGATTTTCACAGTACAGCTCATGTACAGTAAATAAATATGAAGCAGAGATTAACCAGACTTAGCAATGAAGGAAACGTTTTCCCTGTAGTTCAAACCATTGATGTCACATGTCTGTTTAGTGTCATGTCTTTTATTTTGCAGCCATGTTTTGTAGTTTATGTTCCTGTTTTTTTGTAGTTTTTAGTGTCATCCCATCCATTATTGTATCCAGGTGTTACTTGTTCCCCCGATTAGTCTATGTATAATATACCGCTGTGTTTGATCATGTCCCATGTTGATTATTGAATTCAGTAAAATGTGTTAGTTCTTCTTTTATGCTTATCTTTATTCATGTTAAGGATTTTATGTTCATGTTTATATTTATTAAACAGACTTAAACTGCACATAGTCTTTCCTTGTTTGGACAACATGTCACAACTGAGGATTAGTATTCTGTGATAATATTATGTTCATAGACAGTGGGGTGTAAACACCTGAAAGGGGCCCAGGCCGAGCTCAAGGAAGTGCCGAGCATTTTCTCCTGTGTTCTCTGGCAGAAAAGCAAACACCATATAGTGCATGCCAAACAGAGGGATCAGAAAAAGAGTAGATTTGGCCAGTCTCCTAAAAGTATAAGTATAGTTCAGCAT
>JAZGTI010008739.1:0-19725 GCA_036877585.1 Botia kubotai | reverse complement strand
TTTTTTTATTTTATGACTTTAATGTATTGTGATACATGTGTGATGAAATCTGTTTTAAAAGGGATTGAGAGAATTGCAAGGCCTGAAGGATCTTCCAGAGACCAACCGCAGAGACGTGTTTTAGTATGTTAATAATAACTAATAACAGCAGCATCTTTTCTGCACATATGAATGTAATGTTTGTTTTAAACTATGTAAACATTATGGCACTTCAGTTCAGTGGAACCTTGTCTTTTAACAGCTTATACTGTTGTTAGCTGAAAATTAGCTGAATAAAATTGCAACATTTTCAGAACATCTTTCAGTGATCTTGTAATGACAACCACTAAAAAAGACTGTCTATATGAATGCAGATATTTCTTAGACGTATGAGCATGTAGAGACCTCTGTCATATCTAAAGCACACTGGCTGTGCTGCAACCAAGAGGGCGTAATTCAATTTGTGCATGTTTTACAAATACACATCTGCTGTCACTGTACTATTTTGGTTTACTTTTGTGATATGGCATTGCAAAATGGCAAAAAGACATAAGAAAATTTTAAGTAAATGTGTTAATGTGAATACATATTTTGAAAAAGCATAGAATTGGCCTAGAAATGAACAGGCAATTCAAAACATTATACTGTATTGTATCTACATACAAAAACACAAGTTATATGTAAATGTTTTGTAATAAAATGTATTAACCAGTTTTAAACTGGGAAGCCAGTTTTATTTTGATTAATTGGCCGATTATTAATTAAACTTCTATTTTGGCTCTTCTGATTGATGAAGATACTAGTTAATTTTAAGTTTCTGCAGCATCCCTGTGACGGCTACCCTGTCACACTAGTAACAGTTGCCATGGAAACTGGATGTTGAATTGTGGCAGCAGCGTTAGACTTGCTTCCTGAAATAGATTATTTTTCTTTGTACAAAGACTCACTGCCGCATTTCGGCACAATGACACACAATACAATCATTATAACGTGACAGTGTCAGCACTGGCTCTCGAATTACAGACAAAAGTTTAAAAATAATAGAAATAAAGATTCGGAAGAAAGAATTGCGTATTTTCCAGTTCTTTAATGCACCTAGTGTTATGCTATTAAGCACAGCATGTGTGCTTGACATTATATGGTGAAATACTTTTAATCAAACATTATGAGTAACATTGCAAGACAGTTCTGCAGCAGCGACCTGTGGATTTGACGTGTGTGTGTGTGTGTGTTAGAGAGAGAGAAAATACGTAAAATATTTAAGTTCGTGAGAATTTTCTTTGCGAAAAGATTTTTATTCGACCTTGGTGATGAATGACAAGCCGCCGTTCACAAGACGCAACACACACCAATAACACTGAAGTTTGCCTTTTTCATTCATTTGCTCTAAAGCCGACCCGCGTCATGCCTGCGCAGTGACGTCACGGCCGCACAGGGACTCGCAGACCGTGGGGAGAAAAAAAGAAAAAAGTGCAACAGAAGTAGTCGAGGCGTTTGAGCAAACAGGAAGCCGAGAGGGGGAATGCCAAGCAGGGGTGGTTGGTGCCTGAAAACTTAAGAAAGGGGTCCCGCGTGTCGTTATTTTGCGCTTTGAAACTGTCAACAGCCGCGCTCGACGTCGCCTTGAGCTCGAGGACTTTCTGTCCGTTGCCTGGACACCGCTGAAGGCGGGAAGCTCACGCCGCGCGCGCCGAACTGGACGGACCGTCGGGGGTCTCTAATGATTTACCCTCTCTGACCGTACAGCGCGCAGAAATAAACCCACCTCGCCGTTATCTTATGACTTGAAAGCCAGAACGTCATATTACAGCCTTTAAACGCGGTCCCGCTCGGTTGTACCTGAGTATTTTGACGCTTGAAATAAGCCTTCGGTCCTCCTGACAGCAGCGGTGGACGGTGAACGCACGAGCTGAGCTAACGCGAGCTAGCGACTTAGCCGCTAATGTCAACTAACATGGAGGGAGAGGTGCATGTGTTACATAACCAAATGCAATTAAATCGCCGACTTTTGACACCCCGCGAGCACAGTTATGGATGTGATTTAATCGACAAAGCATAAAACATTCCGTAAACACATTGTTTTGGGAGAGATGGAGTCCAACTCGTTAATCAGTGGTAAGTTTTTCAGGGGATTGGCAGTGGAGGTGTAATAACATTAAGGATTGTAGAGTTTGAGACTGATTTGTGCTTGGCAAACACATTCACAACTTGCTGTCTTACAGGCGCAATTGGTACGTGTAAATCAGATTATGTTTAATCTGTATGTGAACCAGGACATTTTGTTCAAATAAATATGATACATTTTCGTTATTTATGGTGGGTTAACATGACCCACCTACCTGTTGGCAGCACCTGAACTGTGTGTTTGTGTGGGTGTTTTGCAATTCAAATGTCTGGTTGTGTCTCAACATTATGTAGCAGAGTCGTTTTTTCCTGGTCATTTTAACACCAATCAACTACCAGAACTATTTACAGAATTGAGCAGAATTGTGTTTGTTTGGACTGTTGTATCGTACATATAAGTTGTGTGTTATGGGGTCTCTGTTTCAGCCGTGTCTAGTCTAGCCTCCATATGCACTGTAAAGGTTTGTACTTTTCCTTAATATGGTTCACTGCCTTCTGTATTGCCCTAATAGCCAATGAACATTAGTTCTACTAGAGCTGTATGACTTTTGTGTAAAATCACAGCTTTTTGTACTGTACTGTAATGAGGCATAAGAACATGTTCGTAATCACAATCGCAAATACTCATGACTGAAGAAATTTGCCCACTGCAGTGATCTGCAATGTGTATATCAGCATGTCCTCTGTTTGTGTGTGTAAACAAAGCCAGTGTCGTCTCTGATATTAACCTGCAGACAGTAACCAAACCAAAGAGACCGGGTGGGCAGCTTGTTAATGAACTACTTGGAGTCGTTTCGAGAACCACTTACAGGCTGTCATTTGCATAGTACCAGTGGATGGCCGGGATGTGTTCATTAGAGACTTATTTGGTATTTTAGCACTGAATTCGGCTCGCATCGCAGTTCTGTCTGGCTCTCTCCTCACATGGGGAGGCAATTCATTCCTTCATCATAAGCTTGCAGCCTTAGAACTCGAGATAAATGACTGTTGAGCATTGGGGTCCCCAAACAGTCTTAAGGCAATAAGGTCTGACTGGGAATAAACAGATTTGTGTTGTTGTGTAGTCATACAGTGTCTGTCTCTGTTTGCCTTTCTCTGATATACGGGGAGTGATTTAGGAGACATTAAACCAAGGCAGGCTGTGCTGTGTTAGTCTCTTGATTAGTCATGCTATAGCTCTCCTAGAATGGTACACTGCGAGGAAAATGAGGGAATAATCAAAGTGTAAATTAGACAAACGTGAATCTGATTCGTCGGTTCTGGCAGCACAATAACAAATGACTTTCTGTGCCCGGTAGCCCTCGGGTGATTTTGCCTTTGTATTCAGGAGCAAACACTTTAAATGAAGGACAGAGGTGTAAAATTCATCTCAATTGATCTGGGTACGGCTTTATGGGCCTATTCTCGGCAAATCGTAGAAATTACTGTAGAATTGTACCATCTTTATAAAAGTGTTACATATTTGTTTTCATTGCTTATTAGACTCACCAAAAGAACCATTCCTAATTTATCTTTATATTGTGGAGCGTCTAGTCATTCTGTGGAGAGTGTTATGGAAATGTACAAGCATTTTAACAGTCTATAATGGCATCTTTAAAACTCTTTGCGGCGAGATGTTGATTGGATGAATAAGCGCTGATAATGGATTAACAAGAAAATGACATTTAAATCCTGTTATAGACTACATCTAGTTAGTTTAGTTGAGCAATCTGTCCAGTGGATTCTCTGTAGGGTTTTCAGTCCCGTAATGGCACCATTAACTGTCGTTATAGTTCTACTGTTAATGAAAGCAGCTCGTTAAACAGTGATATTAATGAATGAGATTTTATGCGGCAAGTTCAAATGGAAATGACGTCCTTCATTGTCAACAGCATTTGCCTGTGATTTATTTGGTTCGGCATGTTTAAGGGTTGGGGGGGGTTGTGTCTTTTCATTCCTTAGAAACTGTTGCTTAAACGCTTTCGCCATGGCGATCGTCTCTAAGGTGTTGCTTACGAGTTACGTAAATGGGAATGGTAATCAGGTTAATTTGCATTCTCAACATGTTCTTCCTGAACTTGTGATACATGTCGTCCTCTGCTTCTCACTGGAGCACCATTCATTCCTTCCTGTTCTCCCTCGATTTCACTGCTGATCAAATGTTTACATCCACTCATTTTATTAAAATGTCTGAAGAAAGAGAATTTAATTTACTGTGAGAGTCATAATTCACAGGCTGTTGGATTTGCTTAAATCTCTAAGGATGGTTTTTACAACACTGGTTACAGAACAAAATTCAAAACATTGAATTTTTAGACCAAAAAACGACCAAATATTGATGTTTTAGATTCAGTATTTTTTTTTAGTGATGTAATACAACCCGCATCTTTTAATACGGAGCTATACTGTATTTACCGTAAGCTACTTGGACACGTACAATGTAAACTCACTGTAACGAGTTACTGTAATAAGTTATACTGTAACAAAAGACGTCACTGTAAACTCGCTCTTTAAATGCAAGTCATGCGTTTTAAGTTGGTACAGCATTACCGGTACAGTAAAACTGTCTTCGTTTCTGTGGCAACTTATCAACTTGATTGCGCAATATTTAACGAGAAGGCTTTATTGCATCAAATCACAGCAAATGTAAAAAGACATTGTTTGACATTTAGATAGTTGGCTGGCACATGGCCTTTAGGAGGAGCTTTTGCATTCAAAATGCCCTCATACTTCACTAGTTGCATGGACAAGACTGTACTAGCTTGATGTTTGGCGTCTCGCTTGAATATGCGAACTTAAATTATACTGCGCAAAAACTAGTTAGGTTAGCATGCTAGAAATTTAAGCCAGGCGCACATTGTACGATTTTTAATAGTGCTTTACGATTGTTGCTTGTCAGACCGTACGAACATGATCGCAGCCGTAAATTACGGCACTGTGGGATATCAGCTATCATTAATGTCAGACTGTACAACAGTCAGGATTTGAAAAAACGTACACGCAAGAAGACTCGTTCAGAGTTTTATGCTGTCAACCTGACACGTTCTGTGATGGTGAGCCGCATTCACACACCGATTTGAAACCATTAGCTGAAAAATTAAACCAATCTCTAATGATAATTGCCTCCAAATTTCTGTTTCTACGGAACATTATCGAAGCATAAATTTGATCACAGGTTGGTACGAGTCGTTAACTGGCTGTCGTCAACTTCCCAAACTAACAATTAAAGACTACAGAATTTGGCGTAGGATTCCAGGAATCTTTTAGGATTTTCCAAATTGGTCTTATAAAGCCAAATCACGGCCAAAATCAGACAGCGTGCACACTCTTAAGCCAACTTTAATTACCAGCGGTCGGTTGACATGGTCTGTTTTCTTCTCCTGTAGCAATGGATCCGTCCATTACATTGTGGCAGTTCCTGCTGACCTTGCTGGATGATCAGAGTCAAAAGCACCTGATCTCCTGGACGTCTGGGGACGGAGAATTCAAGCTGCTGGACGCTGAGGAGGTGGCCAGACTCTGGGGACTCCGCAAGAACAAAACCAACATGAACTATGACAAACTGAGCAGGGCACTGCGTTACTACTATGACAAGGTATTTTTTAGAAAAGATGTTCACCGGTTCTGTGGAAAAAGAAATGATCGGCTCTGTGCTAGTGTTGGACTGATTTTTCTTTTTTATGGCAGATACAGCAGGGTGGCCAATGGCCTATTTTTCCTTGTATTATTTGATTTACTTCATTGAAACAGAATGAGTACATTCTGGAAATGAATTTGAAAGTAATAAATAGAAATATCATATGATGAATTACGGCTGGACCATATTTAGCTCCGTCTCTAGTTAGCAGTATTTGTCTAGGAATACATTGTGATATTTAATTATGTACAAGATTCGTGAATCACACGTATTGTGATATAAAATAATACAGTACTGGCACATTCACCATTTAATTGCTGATATTATGCATGAGATGTAGCAGATGCTTGTATCCAAAGCAACTTACAAAATGACAAGATCATTTTTACGCTTGCATTACATTTACGTTTATATATTAAGCAGATTTACAAGCAACTTATAATAAATAACAAAATATATATAAAAATAGAAATAACGTCTACTGTCGAGTGCACGTTAATGTTTAGCCGGTTTTTATTTTATACACTCACAGAATATTATTAAGAAAGTCAGCGGCCAGAAGTTTGTCTACAGATTTGTGTCCTTTCCCGACACCAACTCTGCTGATGGGCTGAGAGGACCCGAGGATTCCCAGAGGACCACTGCAGGAGAGAAACTGGAGCTGTCCGTTCAAACCAAACCTGTAGGTGGCGCTGGCACCACCAGCCCGTGTCTCTCCAAGAGCCTGCAGGTCCAGCGCTCCTCCCCCAGCTCAGTGCATCGCAGCTCCCGCAACGATTACATGAAGTCTGGTCTCTACTCCACGTTCACCATCCAGTCCCTGCAGACACCCAGCAAAAACACCTCCAGACCCATTAAATCAGAGCACATGCTGAGTGACAGCAGCCCCAAAGCTGCCTCGGTGGACCGCACTGTGCATGAGGTCAGCCTCCTCTTGAATGTCATTGCTCCAGAGAGACATTTGTGTGTATGTGTTTCAGTGTATTTGATTCGCTGTGGTCGTGTGCGTGTGTGCTGCAGGTGCGTATCCGTCAGCCAGAAGCACAGCAGGGTGCTGTTCAGTCCCAGTCGACTGTAGAGAGCAGCAGCCTGCAGGTGATTGTGACCCACCCATCTCCATGTGCTACACCCGCCCTCAGCCCCCAGACTCCATCTGGCTCAATCACGGCAGCCATGGTCAGTATTTATTCCTTACTACTCATCATAGAAGACCAGCTAGTATTTTATGTTGCTGTTATTGGTGTAGATGTGATATTACAAAGCCTTAAGTTGGGAAAGACTATATTATATATAGTGGCTAAGAATTCACAATATATTCTGGCTAAGAACCACCAAAGTTCAAAGTCCCTACTAAAGGCTTTACAGACAATTGAAGACAGTACAGAATTTCACAGATACAGTAACGCAGATGCTGTGCTTAACTGCCTCAAACAACAAATTAAATTGACCGTGTTTACTTACTCTTGTTGTGCAATGTTTATCGATGCCTGTTATCACAGAGAAAAAATCATCTTTCATCAGAAACAAAAGCTTGCTCTGCCTCGTCTCGTACCACAAATGTTCTTCTTGAATATCCTGCTTCAATCTAAAACATCTCACATTAGGAAGCATAATGGGATGTGAGAGCTGTTTTGTTAACTGGTGCTCATTCGTTGTTCTTTAAAGATGCCTGGTATGTTATAAACACAGTGTCATTTCCTGGCAGACTTATAAAAATCTGGGCATGCTGACACTCAGACATCAAAGCCAGCGAATCAGCTTGCAGTCCAACACCTGTGTTTAAACCCTGTATTTATTAAGACACTTGGCCGTGTCATTATATTAAGTTACGGTTTAAACTCATCTTTCATCCCACAGAATGCTCAAGCACAGAAGAGCCAGAGTTCAGCTGACCCCCCACAGATCTACCTGTCAGACCCCGGCTCTCTGACCTCCCTCATTCCACTGGCTCATGGAGAATGTGTGGTCAACCCCTCTCAGCCGGTGTTTGTGGTCATTAAACCTCCAGCTGTAGGGCTGAGCAAAGAGTCCAGCCTTCCGTCCGGGGAAGATCTCCTGGAGATCGTTCATCTGGATGAGAAATTAGAGGCTGAGGTGAACCGTCGTGTCATAGTCGAGAAGAGAATCAGAGTTTAGAGTTGCATCTGTTTTGATTAAACCGCCCCTCCGTTTCCCTCCAGCAGACTCAGTCAGTGTGCGCCGTACCTGTCCATGCAGTGACGGATGCCCCCATTCCTGTGGAAGCCCTGTCACCCTGCGTTGAGCCTGCAGTCCAGCCCGTCGTGGAAGGAGAGGTCAAGGAAAAGCCAGAGCTGCCTGGTTAGTCAAACCTTTAGTCGAAGACTTCCAGTCATTGTCACTGGAATACGATTTTAAATTCGACAAAATCCAGCCTCGGATATAAAACTATAAAACCAATATAAACAATTATAAAAGAGTTCCAGCTTTAAACACGGATTGAATCCGCTGTATTCAAGTCATTGTAAAAAAGCCGATGCACACAGCTGTGACTGTTTATACAGTTGTGTATATACTCACTGTTTACAGAGGACTCCAATACGGCAGCAGCCTCTGTTCCGGTGAGCACACAGGAAGTCCAGCCTCCTAAATCCAAGAAGCCACGTGTGCTGGAGCTGCCATCCTCGCCCAACCTGCTGCCCCCTGGACTCTCACTGGATAAAGTGAACGCAGCCGTGAACAGTCTGCTGGCTCCTGGCAGTGCTGCTAATACTCTGACACCTACAGTTATCACCTCGCACGCCCTGGTGAGATAATACTCATTACTGTTATCACAATACACTTAAACTCATTCATTCAGTCGTCAAAAGTTGCCAGTGTAAATGGCATTTTACATTGTAATGGCATTTGTACCACCACAGATGGCCCGGTTCAAAAGATTGATTTACATTGACAGTGATGTATTTGGCAGACGCTTTTATCCAAAGCCAATACAGTGCATTTATGTAGTTGAGTCTGCAGGAACACCTAGACGTTATAAACGGCGAATAAATTTGTAAATTAAAACCAGAATGTCTTGTATCAAAAGTTAAATCAGTTGCTGATGTTGTATAACAAAATTAGCAAAAAAAGTTCCTGTTTTCAATAAGAAATAAGAAGAATGGAGGATAATTAGTAAACGAAGGCTTATTGTACATGAACTCGTTCATTTTATTGTTATATAAATATATTATATTTTATGACTACTAAATATCAAACGATTTCCTGTCATTGGTTATTTTATGCTATTTACAGGAGTGGTTTAATGGTTATTATAGGTCATTATTGTTATTATTGTCTGCTGCGTTTTTCAAGGCACAGAGAGATCACACGTATAACCCCTCCTATTAAATTACGGGTCGCTTCACTCATAAAAGATTCAGCATTATCCTGCAGCCTGTTAACTGGGGCATGCACAGGTGATTTGAAGAGCTTCAGCTCTGCAGCTTTGGGGGTTTTTTGTGGAAGGTAACAAAAGTGTTTGTGTGGTGTGAATAGATGCTTCAGTGGTGCAGCGCTCTCGTTCACACAGTCGATGTGGTTTTTACAAAGAGACATACAAGAGCTCGTGTTACTAAATCATCACGAACAAAGAGATACAACACAATGACCTTGTGAAATGGCTACACAAACACCTAACCTCTTTCTCTCTCTCTGTGTGTGTGTGTGTGTGTCTCTCTCTCTCTCTCTCTCTGTCTCTCTCTCTCGGTGTCTCTCTCTCTCTCTCGGTGTCTCTGTGTGTGTGTGTGTCTCTCTCTCTCTCTCTCTCTCTCTGTGTCTCTGTCTCTCTCTCTCTCTGTGTCTCTGTGTCTCTCTGTGTCTCTGTCTCTTTCTCTCTCTGTCTCTCTCTCTCTCTCTGTGTCTCTCTGTCTCTTTCTCTCTGTGTCTCTCTCTCTGTGTCTCTGTGTCTCTCTCTCTCTCTGTGTCTCTCTCTCTCTCTCTCTGTGTCTCTGTCTCTCTCTCTGTCTCTCTTTTTCTCTCTCTCTCTCTCTCTCTCTCTGTCTGTGTCTCTCTCTCTCTCTCTCTCTCTCTCTCAGACTCCAGTGCTGTTGACGCCGAGTCCGCTCCCATCCACCATTCACTTCTGGAGCACGCTCAGTCCCATCGCTCCGCGCAGCCCTGCCAAGCTCTCCTTCCAGGTGACACGTCCTTCCTGTGCACACAGTTTCTGTCCACAGCATGGCAGCAGCGCGCCATCTGTCCCACACACCCTCTCAAAGCTCTCGATTCATAACCTTCAAATAAACGTGTCGCTACCAGTGTCCCTTATATTCCCTTTAACCTTCAGCGTATTTGTTATTAAAGACGCATCATTGTTTAATTTATTGTAACAACACCTGAAATCAGCAATAATAAGACTCAACTCATCGGTTAAAAATCTCACAGGAGAGACTAATTACACGTTTGCGTGTCCCGGGCGCATGATTTATTGTCCGAGTAAATGATTTGTGTTTCCTTTAGAACGTTTTGACAAGGTTTATGTTTCGTTTGATGGTTTTGATGATTTTGGACTGGCACGTTTAAAAAGGCACGCGAGCGTCCTCTGCTGGACACTAGCAGTATTGCAGCTACGGTATGTCAGGCACGTACTGTAGATAGTTGATTGTTACAGGAACAGATGGGTTTATTAAATAAATCATGTTATTTTATTAAAGTGCTTAAAAGACTCATAAACATGTGTGTGAATGAGCCCAGCAAATTAAACAGACTCCCCTGCTGCAAAAACAAAGGTTTCTACAGTGTAAGTGTTGTGGTTGTATAGATTATATGTAAGTGCATAACATGCTTCTTATTCATCTGGATGATGAGTCTCAGTTGTGAGTCTCTTTGGTAAACAACAACGTGCAATATGTTTTAACTGTCCTAATGATTAACTTCCTGTCGTTCACACAGTTTCCTTCCAACGGAAGCAATCAGATCCAGATCCCAGCACTGAGTGTAGATGGGCTGTCCACACCTGTTGTTCTCTCTCCTGGACCACAGAAACCATAACCTGCTGTTCCCCTACCTTCCAGTGCAGTGATTGGCTCCTTCTCCATCCAATGAGATGCTGAGGAACAGAATATGGAATATTCCATAGGTTCTGCTCGCTGTTGATTGGAGCATCTGCTCCAGTGATGACGCAGCAAGAGGAGCGTGCTCTCCTTTCTGATTGGTTGACAGAGCAGTACAGCTCTTGGCTTGACGGTGGTATTTTAAGGACGGTTTACACTTTATTTCCCCCGTTTTCCTTTTTATATGATCATCAATATTTATTTATTTTGGTTGTCTCCAGATTTTTCTTAATGAATCTTGGATTTCTTGAGGTGCTCTTTCCGGAATGCTCAGAATGACTATTGTAATGTGGAGAACTTGAAGATCTCTTTATTTTTTTCTTGTTTTCTGACCGTAACATTTTGGACGATACGAGGTAACCTTCGATCGAATAGAGGCATTAAATGCCCTTATTTTACAGAAAGAGTGTTTCCTTTCCTGGAACTTTTGGAATTTCTGGAATTTCTTTATGTTGGGAAAATGATGACATGCCTTTGAAGCCTGAGAAAGGACATGCAGGTTTCAGTTCGTTTGGAAATGACACACTGTTGTTTTTTAAGCATTCAGCATCTTTTCCATGGCCAAATGAGTCACTTTTGCTAAAGAGGCATTGAAAATGCCAGCGGAATGTTATGACCATTCCTGGGAATGAGGAGGCGGAGCCAGGCGGACAGGCTACAAGAGAACGAAGGAATGCCAAGATCTCAAGATCTGGAATGTATCAGTATCTTTTTTTAATCTATGACATTCCTTAGTTTCAAAACTTCCTTCTTGTAAATATATTTTGCACCCATTCCAGTTTAGGCGGATAAAAGTTTAGTTTTTGGTTTTCTGTCTTTTTGTTTTTCTTTTGGTTAATTATCAAGGAACCTTTCTTTCTAGCAGCTTCCGAAGAGAAGGAAAACTTCGGAAGCGCCATGTCAAAGCTTCCGCGGTTTCATGTTTTTAAAAAAAGAAAATGCCGGAGGAGACCAAAGACCAGCTGTCTATATACAGTCTATCTCAAAGCATCTCTGCATCCCTCTTTCTCTTTCAGTTCTCACTCATTCGTTTTCTCAGCTTCTCTTTTGTTCTGTTTTCAATCTGCTGTATTAAAGGGCTACGAGAACCTTAACGCTACCAAAACACACATTTCTAACACTGTATATAACTGACACACCCGACTCTCCAGCTGTAAGTGTACATTTAATAAACGTTGTAAATAGTTGAAGTAATTTATGGAAGAACAGGATGTAGCTTCAGCTGCTTTGGATATTATTGCTAGTTTTGTGTCAGCTGTGGCCCGCCTCTTATGCTATGTTCGTCTGATGTGTTAAAATCACACTTACGGTTGTTACCTCAAAGCTTGCAGCAGCTCGACGTGTCAAAGTAAAAGTCAAGACAGGCACGCAGATATATTGCAACTCGTTCCTACTGACAAACGAAGCCAACGATCACTCGTGCTTGTAGTTATTATGTATGTAAATGATGTTTGCGGTTATATATAGAATTGGCTGTGGCTTTGTGCAGTCTATTTGAAGAGATTTGAGGCCGTTTGGTGTTTTACTTTGTCACCGACACCGAATGTTTCTGTCTTTTAGTTTGACCCGAGTTCGATTAACCGGCACGTTCTCATCGTTCTTTTGCCTTTTTAAGTACATTTGAAGCTGAGTGTCTTTGAATCCGAGACATTTTTTGATGTTGTAGTTGGTGCTTCAGTTGTGTTAAAATAGACCGCTGGTTTGATATCTACGTAATTGTAATGAATTGGGAGCCATTGCTTTTGTACGTCACCTCTGAGTCCTCAGATTGGTTTCTGCTGTGTTGTATCTCGTTAGGTGTGAAGCTCACACCCCTCACACAAGACGCAGCTCATGGCTGATGCGTTGCATCCTCAACCGATGCAAACTGCACTGCTCTCCGTAAACGACTGTTTAAACACTCTTGAGGATCGGTTCAGTTCATCACACGCTTTCAGATGATGTCACGGATGCCCACGACACATTGAATGTTCCGTTAAAGGGCGTTTTGGGAGCTCCGCCCCCCACCCCACATTACCACATGCTTAGCTCATGCGCACGACGTGCGAGTTGCGTTTAAAATGACCAGTGACCCGTTAGTCACCGTTTAACCTGTTAGTAAACTTAATCTCAGACTGACCAATAGAATGATCCGCTCAGACTCACACCAAACGAATTGTTGGTCTTTATCCGTGAGTTGCTTTACAGCAAACCTGCAGTATCTGATAACTCACTGTGTCGGGAACTGTACTGATTTGCGAGTAATACTTCCCCTCCACTTCATCTTTAATGCAGTGTGATGAGTGTGCAGTGCTGAAACAGCCTCTGTTTTGATTCAGTCACTTTCCCTCAGATCTGTCCGGCTTTCAGAGGAACTGGATCGGACTGTTTGTGCCTCAGAATGTCTGACTCACTCCGACTGCGCAGCTGAGCTCTAATGTACCGCAGACGCGTTTAACAGCCGATGTCTTTGAGCTTCGTTCCCCTGCTGCGGCGCTGCCGTTGGCTTTACTGTACATCAGCACAAATCAATCGAGTGACAGCAAACTTCATCATTCCTCCAGTTAAACGATTAGACAATGATGACTTCATTTAACCCCAGATGGGATGTTTACAAACTACCAAGCAAGCTTAAAAACACACAAAGCTTACAAAAGAAAAAATGTGAGCCATATCTATTTTAAACAGTTTCTGTTTTAAACCTATATATGTATGTGATCTACAAGAATGAATTATTCATAAATATGTATATTTTATCTCAGACAATTTTGCAGTTGTCTGAAAAGAAAGCAGTTTAATTTTGTAATTTTTATGAGCCTTCGCCATGTGAATAAAATATCGGCCCACTTTCAAATAATTAAAGTAATGCTGCACGTCTCTGGACCTACAAAGACTATTTGTGTATTTTAATATCATGTTGTAATAGGCCTTAAAATTTTATCTTATGAGCTCATCCAATGAGTAACCCTTTTGGTATTAATACTGATAAATGTATTCTTTTCATCCCAGAATAATATTTTCATGCCGAGATCGGTAATATTTATTGTGTTTATAGAGAGAAAAATACTAATTTAAGACATTTTATTTTCATGCCTGTTTTGAAACGCTATCCCTCTATGAGAACCAAAATTCAGCAAAAATGGTATTTGTTAAAGTTTAAATTGTACAAATTGTAAATGATTGTTGGTAACCAGCATGTGATAAGTGTTCCAGTTACTGAAACCTTTATGCAAATTAAGACTTGCGTTACATAAAAAGCCATTTATTGAATAATTGATTGGGCCGTAGAGATGTGGGCTGGGACAGCGTGTCCTTTGTGAGGAAGTGTCTATAAATTAATTCCAGATACCAGCAAAGGTTTATTGCCATTAGTGCAGTTTCCATTGAAAGACAGTTAATCGTATTAATATACTTCTCATTGAGAAAAACCTGTCTAAAGCTTGTTACCTGCTCATGAAGTCACAAATCCAAGCACCAAACTTGACGCAGGTAACGGAGTTGAAACATTTGTGGCTCAAAACTGTTAAAACTGTTACTGTTACGAATTTGCCTCGTTTCGCTTTTCCAGTTACAGAATTTGCATATCTGCGGCGTCGGATGCTGTTATAAGCCTTTTCGCTTGTTTTTTTCCTCTTTGGAATGTTATGTGGAAACTGTTATGTATTCTATGACTCTATATTCAATAACGTGTTGGGAAATCTCGCGCTATGCGTATATTTGTGTAAAAAGAATCATCCGCTGGCTGTGTGAGGAAAACATTAAGCTTTGTTCAGCTTATGAACTGTTGAGATTATCTTTGTGGCCCTGATCTCCCTTTCTCAGATGAGAGTCTCTCTCTGGGAGTTTATTTCCTGAAGGGAGAGAGTGGCATTTATTTTTCTGACGTGTCTAAATACTATATTGTATGTACTGGAAAGAGAGACAAAACTATTTTTCATCTGCACATTCAACTCGATTTGTGTATGTGATAGATATTGATTCTTGTTTTCTAAAGACAAAAGAGACTTGTAACTAAAACGAAGAGTAATAGTGAATAAAAGGCTATTTTGTTCTTTACCTTGTGTACTGTGCTCATTAAAATCATTGTCAACAAGACAAAATCAGACGGCCGCCTTAGTTTCTAGTCACAAATAAGCCCCGCACTTCCTCGTTTCCTCAAAAATCTGGTTAGCGCACATGCATTTATCCGTGAAAATTAACAAGATAAAAATATTCCAGAAACAAATCCCAGAGGGAGTTTGTCTCGTACCTCATTCCTCCTGGAGGAAAGGCAGCCTGGAGGATGAGAGAACAGATATTAATTAAAGCCAGGCTAAGACTTAGACACAGCAAGACCGTCACACAACACACACTGATTAACCAAACCTCAGAATGCTCCTCAAACTGACTTTCATTTCTCATGGCTGAGTGTTGAAGTGGAAACAGAGAGAATGATGAAAGCACCAACTTCCTGTTTCGCGATGCTGAGGATGTTGCTGCTGCAAGCGACCGAACAGTCTTCTGAAGAGAACCCAGTGTGGTTCAGAAAGTTTGGGAGAACTTGTCGTTCATGAACTACGGCTGGATGTGTTCTAAATAACAGCATGCATACTAATCGTTTTACTTCTATAGTATATTGACATTTATGCATTTGGCAAAAGCGACTTACAGTTCATTCAAGCTATACATTATATTTTTACTACTACTATTATTTTTTATTATATTTTAGGGAATTGAACCCTCGACCTTTGCATTGCTAGCAATGCAAAGGTCATGCACTTTTAGTTAGTGCATGTGCTCCCCAGGAATCGAACCCACGACCTTTGCGTTGCTAGTGCAATGCTCAACCAACTGAGCTACAGGAGCACAGTATGTATGCAGTGCCTTGATGGAATACTACATCTGCATGGAATGCTGTATCCCATAATGCAACTCCTGCGACTCTTCCATTTCCAGTGTAATGCATACAGTATATACTGCAGTATTCAGTAAGAAGTACACTAATATCACATTGCAGACAAAGCCACTGTCTTCACAAAAGTACAGGGACAAACTCAAAACCTTAATTTCAAATAACAATATCATAGACTGTTGTTTGAGATGTGTGAAGAATATTAGCCAGCATAAGGCCCTGTTATATTGTTTGGTGCCTTGGGCGCAGCTGCAGATGGCACATCGGAGACCCGCGCATCGGGTCACTGCTTTTTATTGCGCTGAATGGGCTTTAGTTGCTGTACACAGCAGGTTTGCTTTCATTGCACCTCACACAAGGTCCCAGTGATGAAGATCTTTGGTAGGGCTCATTAACTCCCAATTAACAGTGTGTTTACAGCCCCACCTGTAAACACTCGCAGTATTACATGCATCCAGAACTACAGCATCAACAGTCTTGTAGATAATCGTGACATGAGGTGGATGCACAAAGCATGCTGTTGTTTGTTGCTAAACACGTTCCGGGGAACTGAATGTGTGTTCAGAGCGTTTCTGCACCAAACATGCTGTAAAATGCAAATACTAACTCATTATTCTCTTGTAACATTCGGGAAGGTCTGATCATCGAGTCGTCTTTATCTAGATGGCGTGATTTGTGCACAAAATCTTTTTCTTTCGTTTGACAAGCTTACTGGTGAACGTTGAACAAATGTTGTTTCCCAACCTCATATTCCAAACTTCTATTTGTCTATTTGCCTAATAATAATCCTGTTATAATTAATCGGTTATTTTGATCAGAGCTATATCAGATATATCAGATTCCCAACCCTCTCCTTTGCATACAATTTCTGCCTGTGCCATTTATGCATAATGACCTCTGTATAACCTGAACGAGTGTGGAGAGGGAAGAACATCAGTCTGCTTTAGGAAAAAAAAAAGGAAAACCTTGGTGAAAAATTCATCATCTGAATAAAAGCTTGCATGCTTGCAACTCTAGACTTTCAGATGCATTTAGAAGCAAATGTAAACCAGCGTCCTGCAGTGATCCTTGTTTCTCATTGCCTCGCTCCAGCGATCCCATGTCCTTTACCAAATACTGAATTACAATGACCTATTTTGTCAATGTCGGGCACTAACGAGGCAGAGAGAGCGGCCAGTGTGCGACAATGACAGTCATTAGAAACTATGACTGCGACAGGATCTCATTAACATAATGAACATATTCACCTACATATGTAACTGCATTCAGTCTAGCGACAGAATGAGATGATGGCAATACAATGTAAATGTTTGCAGCTGGAATGTTCGTGTTTGTCTGAGTATAGGCAGATTATCGGGCTATTATTCTTATCATGACGTTTACTTGCTTATAAATCATGTGGGCCAAGTTGCAAATGACTGACTATCTGTTAATGTGTGAATGTGGGTTGTGATGAAGAGTCATCAGACCCTTTTTATGGAAACTGAGCATGCGTTGTAGCCACAATGATTCTCACTCTCCATGGACTGCAGGTAACACTGCAATAGCTCATAAAAAATAAGAACAGTATGTTTTGATTGCACGGTTGTTTTAGGTGTTCTTTAGTAAGCCCCGCCCCTTTCACCCCACAGACTGGAAGGGGACAGGTGCGATCACCTGGACTCCGCCCCTTACCTGAACCAAACCCATGTGTTGCACCTGCACACTTAACAGTAGTTTTAGCTTTGTCCACTGGGGAGCGGTTTGTAAATTTGTAAAGCTGAGGCTATTGTCGATTTCCTGCAACATCAGTTGCCTATAAAAATCTGAATTTCCAAAACAGCAGAGAAAGAGTCGAATAATAGATGTTCGAACATTCACGTTTAATCCATCATGACTGAACAGAGGCTTTCTGTGAGTCAGACGCATGACTACACTGTGTGTAGGACTGGCTCGTGATGAGGTGCAGAAAGCTCATTGCTTTTCCATCCTGATCTGATGATTCTGTTCCAGTTTAAACAACTACATCACCCCCGTAACACGAGACCTGTACATTAACACACTGCCGTGTACAATAAAGACAAACTAAAGAAGCTTTAAAAGGTTACGGGTTGAGAAGCAGCTAAACTATTTTGTAATATAAACTAGCGTTCTGATCGTGGCATTTCCCAGGAAAAATCACTTGGCTGTGTTTATATCAGCGGCCCTGTAGGAATTAATATTTGTCTGCTTAATCCCACTTAATCCCAAGGGATGTGATTGTTTTCCACTGACCGTAGCAGAGCTGTAAAATACACACAGGTCTCTTTTAAAACATGACATGACTATGAGCTACATGATTCCCAGCTTAGGAATCATTGTATCAATCATGTATCAATCATGTACCATGTATCAATTCATGAATCAATCACCTAGGGAACGTTCACAGAGCTTTGGCTAAATATATAAAGTATATACACTCTTGTGTATGTTTGTGTATATAACGTATTTGTATACATTATGCAGGGTATGATAAGGGTGATCTGTCATGCTCTCTCATTATAATTTAACATAGAAAGAAAACCAATGTCTTAATGATCATGAGGTCACAGGATTTTTGCCTTCATTAATGGATTTGAAGATACAGAAGCAGAGCCATATGCAGCTCAGCTCAACAAGATAACAAGCCTACAAATCAAATACCCAATTTTCCAAATCTTTTAAATCTGCTCACAACCCAGTTCTCATGTTTTACATGCTGACCTTCGACACAGAGCAGGTTTACACACATACAGAAATAATAACAAGGTCGGCAAATGCGTTACTGACAGATTGATTATGTAAAAGAGATAATAGATATAAATAGGTTTTCTTTATCAAGTATTGCACGTATGATTTGACTAGGAGAAATTCACTCTTCTGTAATGGATTGATTTTGCCATGTGCATATGACCAACCATGACACCATAATGACATCATGTATTGCTTTTGGAGCATCGTTTCTTTGGCGGTGAGGTAAGATGAGTTGTTATTGTGATGTCATGGGGCTGTAAACATTATCTTCCAAAGATAAAAGCCTCATGGGTGAAGCCATTAGTCACCCTCGGTTTTGATGCTCAAGCTGTTTTCCTGGCCTCCCCATCCCCGAAGTATCTGCAGGAACATCGTGTGTCACACACAATTCTCAAAACACACCCACATAAATGAGATCTCCTGCGAAATGTTTATTAGAACCACAGTTAATGGTTCTCGTCATTTATTTGCCCATATCAGCGAGGAAGAGACAGCGTGTGTGATTAAACCACGAGAGCTGTCGAGACGAGACGTCGCTGTGATGCGCTACATTTCTACTCATGATGAAATGAAACCAAGAACTGAAGCTGTCACCGTCAAAACACATGCAACGAAATGTTTCAAACTCGCATCTAATTGCTGTCAAAAGCTGCTGTGTGAACTACAGCTGCAATACAGATGCCTTGATTACTTTACAATAGCCTAAGTAAAAAGTTACGTATGTACTAAATTTAGATGAATAACATTTTCATTAAAAATGTGAGTGTTGTGTAAAAAAAAATGGTTTTCTGTGCTATTATAGATACATACAGCTCAGCAAGAAAGCAAGCGTTTACCCCAACCATTTATGCATTTGGCAAAAGCGACTTAACAGTTCATTCAAGGTATACATTTTTGTTAGTGCATGTGCTCCCTGGGAATCGAACCCACGACCAACAATTAAAAACGTTCTTCGCGTTTTGGCCAACGTGAACTACCGTAGAAGCGCTTTTAAACGCGCGTATATTGTACTTCCCGCGTCCCGTCATGGAAATCAATGTATAGGCCATCCTGCGAAGTACAAAGTCAATTAACAAAAGCCAAAGTACGGAAGCTGTTAAGACTGGAACACTGTAATATCACAATCAGGTAAGATACTATACTATACTATACTATATATATAATACGCATATAGGTTTTAAGTCCCCATAAAACCACAGACGTCGTGTGATAAGAGATAGGAGCAACTTAAACGTCGTTTAGATAACTAGTCCCATCCGAATAGAGATGTACACAGAAACACGAGACTCTGACCTAAGGGATGACGGTAGGGGTTATTCTGTACCCCTGACGCT
>JAZGTI010008738.1:0-19728 GCA_036877585.1 Botia kubotai | reverse complement strand
TGTTGTCTGTAAAAATTCTTACTTTAAAGGACAGTTGGACAGTATTTCAGGATTATTAGTGATGATCATGCTTGCTTGGTCATTTACCAGAACTTGTGTCAAAATCTACCAATACTGCCAAAGGGACATTCTCAAAGGATGTAAAAATAGTCAATATTAAAATAAATATTTTGAAAAGCAATACTAATTTCATTTCAGCACTTTTTTGTAATGCTTTAATTATTAAATTGTATAAATATATGATATTACATATTAAATATATGTATTGTAAGTACCATGGTAAATTTGGTGTAGGTGGCCATGGTCAGAGTTCTGCTTATCTCAGATCTTATGTGTAGATTCATCTACATTATACTTCTTCTGTACGTGCACATCTCTGTACATATACACCTTTTCTGTAAATGTATTCTGCATGTGTTTGTGTTATTCTGTGATATGTTGTGATACGTTTTTGTTACCAAAGATAACTTCTTTCTCCGTGTTAGTAAACTTTGACAATAAAGTTCTTTATGATTTTGATTCTAAAATATGTTTCCTTAACATCCATATAAGTACTTTCACGACCTCTTTGACAATGTCACAGCTTAGGGTCTCTGAGGGACTCTGTGTGAGGTGCCTATGGTCCATTTAACTCAGGGGTGAATAAGCAGAGAGCTGATGAATGAGACCTTCCTCATCATTGATGGTGCTCTGTTACATTAGCTTGCCCCTAATTGGACGGGACATACTGGCGCGCATTCCTGGCGTATCATGTTTCAGTGAGGGGAATTTGCAGAGATAATTCGATGAACAGCTTGCTGCGAATGGCTGACTTGTGTTTCACAGAACGGGTTCACGCTGGATCAATGTGGGGCTGCTCACACACATGCACACACATACGTTACTTAATCCCCTGCATGTCTTTCACAAAAGGCTTGCTATAGGGGTTTATGGAATGGGGGAAGTTAAAAAAAACTTTTTACTCTTTTTGCAGCCTGTTCCAGAAATAGTATTCTTTATACAGCCCTGATGCTGACCTGACAGAACTGGTCTCGGTCTCTGGAACCACAAAGAACAGAAAAGTCCATTGCCTTGCAGTTTTGTTCTGGAACTTTGTTGTCCTAAATCAACAGACCTTTATGGAAACAATTTCCACGTATGCAAATTTGTCTTTGTGGCATAAGCACAGGTTTGTTGAAATAGTTATGAAAATTTGCTACAGTGATTATAAAAATATTTCCAAAGTTTATGTTTACAGAAATGACATGTTCCTAGCAAAATGCACGTGTCTTGATAAATCACTTGCCATTAAGGATGAGAACAGTACGTGCAGTCTAAAAATATCTTAGAATATGATTTTTGTCTTGTGGTCATATTTACTTGGAATGTGCAAAGGATCCATTAGCATCTGTGCATGAACACTTGTTTTTCATTCCAGTAACACTTTATAGATCATGTGCTCTGACATGAGTGGGAATGTGCTTTCCACAGCAAGAGGGAATTATTTTTCTATTCCGGACTGTAACGATACATACAGTTTTAACGATACATCTATTTTTGGTAACATTTTACATTAAGGTTTTACTTGTTAACATTAGTTTTCATTGTTAGTTACGAAAACTAATTGTTAGTTATTGTTAGTTTATCAGGTTAGCTAATGTATCGATTAATTATTTTCAGTTTACTTTAAGCATAATATTTAATTGCATCAGATAATGTGCGACCGGGATGTTGCAGGCCAGATTTAAACTTCGTCAGCTACATAAGCACCATGGCTCAGCATGTCTAGTTGAACGGAATTCCTAAACAATGAGTTGTCACAAAGTTCCGTATGCATAACATGGCCCTTCCTGCCATCAAATCTCTGAGTGACTCACCACAAGCAGAACCTAATTTGACACCCTAATTGTTTCTCCTAGACATCAACGGGAGTAAATGGACAGAAATGAGTGGTTTTAGCTTTCTCAAATTTCTTCTGAGAAAAGATTTCAGTGCTCTCACTTATGTCCTCCTGAGCTTCAGAAGTGATTTCAACATTTTAAAAACAAGCCGTACAAGTCTGATATTTCCTAATGCACTCAAACATTTCTCATCAGATTCCTCCTTGACCAAATTACGGTATCGATAACATAAAATGAATATAAATAGTATTGATTTATATTCTTTTTTTGTCAACGACTGTCTTGTTTCTTTGTAGAATATTGTAGAAGAAACATCTGAAACGAAGTCAATAATTCAAAGAAACGTGAGAGCATTTGCTCAAAGCATTTCGAGCAAAGAAACGAAGTCTGGATAATTTGCTTATGTTTGTCCTGTAGCATCTAGTCTGCTAAAAGAATTTCTGCTCCACTGAAGTGAGAGAGATTATCTGTCAATCTATCCTGTACATCACACACATTTAAATGGTACCAGTAACCTCTGTAGGGTTATTTTCAATTTACAGCTTCTGTAGAATCAGGGTAGATGGAGGAGCTATAGAATGTGTGCGAGTGTGTGCGTGTGAATATGTCAAGCTGGTCGTCTTTGAAACAGCCTCTCCCCTTTTTACACATTCCTGACAAAACCTCATCACCATCCCAAGAATATCCTCCAGCTAGCGTGTCTGTGCAACACATCTCTGTTGCGATAGCAATGCGTTCACACTGCTCACGTGCTCATGTCGGCAGGGCTTACAACTTGTAAAATGCAACATGGCCTTTTTATGTGTGAGACGGAGAGTGGAAAGTGCTGCGAAGGCAAATTTTTGTATATTGTAAATAAAAGTGTTGTTGTGTCTGCATCTTAAGTAGTTTGTCTTCGATGTGAAGTGTAATATATTCTTAATTCAGATCTGAAGATCTGTTCACACTGACAACAAGAAAACGGATTTTTTTTTAAATAGGGTGACATTTTTGCATTGCATTGGCAACACAAAGGTTGTGAGTTCGATTCCCAGGAAACACATAGTGATAAAATGTCTAATTTAAATGCACTAAAAGTCTACCACTAAACTAAAGCATCTACCGAATGTATAAATGTAATGTAAATGTATGCACAGCCCACAAATAACATGAAGTGACTTATTGCACTTTTTGATGAAATTGCAATAATCTGGCAACCTCCAGCACTAAAATTACAGTCAGTGTGAACAGGGCTTTAAGTTTATGTGTCTTATGTAAGTAAATGCCCCACTATACTACTACAGCCCATTTAAGAAACAAAGGAGCCATCACAACCCATAGCGCTCTTCATTCCCGAATACTCTCTTGTCTTTGAATGACTGATAATCTATTTAATGAATGGAAAACATTGTGAATGGAATGAGTTCAACAATATGAGGTGAGTCCTCCTATAGTACCTCAAGGTTTACAGTGGAGGATTTTGCACTGACAACATTGTACGGTAATGATAACAATAGCGTGCTAACACTAAACATCTGTCAGCAGATTGAGTCCATGCTACCGGGTGTCTTGGCAAAGTAATGATTGGAAAGTTGTATGGCTGAACAGTTACTTGAAAAAAATAATCAACATTACAACTGAGGCCACTGTAGCTAATCATAAAAAGCGTTGATTAAAACTATCCCTGTAAGTCCACTAACATCAACATTATCTATTTAGAATATATTATTGCAATGAATAAGCACGATAGCCATCATATATATGGTACTGCATGTCCATTGTAAACATGAACGCAGCGGCCAATCAGATTGCAGTAGCGACAACAAGTTCTGTCTGATGCAAGCAGAATGCATAGGATGTTATTTGGAAGCATCTGATGTTGCTTGCTTGGGAGACATAAGCTGACACACAAAAATAGACCTTAGAACCAAAGATACACTAAATCTTGCCCTGTTACTCTCTATGTTGCAATGTGCAATATGGCAGGCAAGTGCCATATATAGCTAGAATGCTCCCATTATAATCAACATGTAGTTAGAGTGTAAGTTAGAGCTTTATTGTACAGTTTAGATTGCTTTGTTTTTGATTATATTCAGCATTTTCATGTGAGTCCAGAATTCAGCGCCCCCGTGTTCCGGAGGTACTGTACATACATGGAGAGCACGAGAGAGATCAGGAGCCTTATTGTATTGCTCTTGGTTGTAAAGTAATAAAACATAATGAACACCATTTACTTCTTTCTTATATTGAGGAGTTTGAAGTTTATGGTTTGGCCGTTTGTTTTATTGTACAGTTATTTGATTAGATTTTCTCCGACCCTTTGTGATGTCATCATGTAAAATTAACTGCAATACATTCCAAACCATAAAACACAGATTGTCACAGCCTCAAAGGGACAGTTTACCTAATAAAAATTCATATTTCCAGCATCTCAAAACAATTGTGTGTGACATAATTGACACCAAAACTGTCCTCAAACTTATGCCTAATGAATAATTAAATAATGATGTGGATATGAAACATAGCATCTTAATATGCTTTAAGAAAGAGCAATGAGAATATTTTTTGTATTATCACCTTTTATGCTCTGTGGAAACAGTCAGTACAGGTTTAAGAACAACAGAGCAAATACTGACAGATTTTTTTTTTGTTTTGGGGTGTGCTGTTCCTATAATGTTAGGCTGCCAATAGTGATTACAAATTATTCTCAGGCGCACAGTACATTCTTTGTGTGAGAAATCTGTTTCTCACCGGCTGTAGAGCACACAAAGTTACAGAATCATGTTCTTTAACAACCTGTTAAAGCGGTTTGAAGCGGTTTCATGACAGAACATGTTTCTGAGCAGTCATTTCTGAGTCTCTCTTTCAATCTCTCTTTAACTGCAATTACAGATGATGCTTGATAACACACTGCCAGGATGTTGAAAGACAGTAGCAGCTGATTCCCAAGAGCAACACCAGTGTTTAGACAAAACATATGATGTTGATAGACAGTTACTGTCCCGCGTAATAGAGAGAGTGATTCTTTGTGTGAGATTCTTCCATTGTCTTGCTGTCATGCCTTTTCTATTTTTTCAGATTTTTTTATTGGTTTCTGATATTTTATCAGGTTAAATATATATGGTTATGTATAAAAATTAAAGTTCTTATCAGGTTCTTTGTTGGGCTGTGTGATTCTATAAAGAATCTTTAACATCCACAGAACCTTTCTGTGGCACAAAAAGTTATTTGTAATGGAAAACGGTTCTACAGATTATAAAAAGGTAAGAAAGAGATGGTTCTTTTAATTGTAAGGTTCTTTAAAGGAACCAAAAAATGGTTCTTCAGTGGAATCACTGCGAGAAAACCGTTCTAGCACCAGTATTTACTGAGGTCCATATGTGGATTAGTGTAACATTCTAAAGTGTAATAACTTTTAACACAGAAATGTGCAAGGAAATCGTAAGGAAATGTCACTAGAAGGACATTTGTATGTGTATTTCTGTCCTGAGTTGAGTTTCACATCCCCCTTGATTGTGTTTTTCTCAATGTCTTGCTGATGTGGATTCGATCCAGCCACTCCCTATCTCTGAGAACACAGAGATGTCACTGCTGCAGTTTCAAAATGTCTAGATCTGCCCTGGTCAACAAAATGTTAATTCGTCCCAGAAATGTTGTTTCCAGGAAATCTAAGGTCAATTAGGTTATGACACCCATTGTTCAGAGTCAGCAATTTAAACAGAAGCAAAGGACATACAAACTGTGATGAAAGCATCTCGGATGTTTTGTTGCTTATAGAAGTCAGAGAGAAAGGAGCTCACCATACATATTCTCTTGTTTCATGCAGGGTACATGTACTGAGCTGTTTTGATTGACACATGTTGTGCTTTTCAACTATGAACAAAGTGAGGCTTAGACAGTATTGTGCGTTTGTTTTTATATGACCAATCCAAATTTTTAAAGAGTTAAATGTCTTTTTATTTTAGTCCTATTGACGGTAGTCAGGGATATTGTATACCAATTGGTAAGCCCTTATTTGAAATAAGATGGAATGTGGGGGTTTATACCAGTTTATAGCCTCTGGGAACAAGATGCTTAAGATATTCTATCATCTGCATTTGAAGTCTTTGTATAATATAAACATCTTCCACCCATATATTCTATTAAAAAAAAACATAACTGCTTTCATGTCATTTCAACAGGTGCTAAACTTTTTCTTCATTTTCAAAAAAGAACGTGTTATAACTTTCCATTTTGTCCCACAGTCATCATTGGTAATAATGTGCCACCTGGACAAATCTGATGTATGTGGGGGATAGACTGCCTCCAACATCAGCTGGCACAAATACAATCTGACTACAAAACAAACTCTTGTAATGCAATGATTTTGTATCACATGAGATTTAATCGTAACTTTCCTATAATTGCACAAAAAAACATGCAATAATCATGTAACTTTTTATCCAAAAAGCAAATACATTTTTAGGTAGCTGCATTTAAAATTCCCTTGACTCAAAGTGGTAATAGTGAATGGGTTTGAGGCTCAGATAGAGTGCAAATGAACACACATTTTTAGTAGGTAGGTATTTTAGGTAGGTGCAGCTACTACAAGACAACAGTAAAGATCTTCACTGATCACAGATGCTGCATTAGGGGAATTCAAATAGATCATGCGGTCAAAAACAAATAATGAATCACATCACAGTCATGCCACTAACTTGATCTTCGGTACACAAGAACTTTAAGGAGGGAGTGACAATGATGAAAGTGTAATGACAGTGTATCAATGTAAAGAATGCATATGTATGTATGTATATGTTAGTGTGTTTACATGTATGTGCTTGTGGGAGTTATTCTACTTCTTGTTCTTTACGTTTTTTGTATGAAATTGCAATTTGTGTTTTTTGCAAATGTTGACTAACAATTTTAGCTTGTTGTGAAACAAGAGAAACCGAGATTACTAGAGCAGCACAAGGATGTAAAACGGAACATGAGTTGCATAATCTGGTTTACTGGAAGTTTTTTTGCAAGCATGTGTATGTTTTTTGTGTGTGACAGATTAGTATGTATGCAAGAGTCTGTCTGTCCCTGTGTAATTTAACTGCATCATTTGCTGCGCTCTTTCTGACTGCCCAGCGCTATACATACCTAGATGGCTTATTCACTGTCAGCATGATCATCTTCAGAATTTTCTGGATATCTCCAATATTTGTAAATCATGACTAAATGTTGTTGTACCAACTGGCGACAGGTTGCAAAAATGATAAATTGTTGTGGCAGGAATTGGTCTCTCTGTGTGATGTCTTTCTATTAGCCTCAGGTTCTGCATGCACCATTATCTCTGTTTAGATCTTTTCATGACTTTACACACAAATGAGGGAATTACTTTCTTTTACACAAACACACACACTCTCACACATACATCTTTGTGTGTTCTTGCTACTGATACACTTCCACACTATCCACATACATCTCTATATAAAAAAATAAACACAAAAATTTTGAAACAAAACACAACTTCACTACTGCCTCCTCAATCTGATTTCTTGTGTAATGAAGATCTAGTTAGTACCATGACTGATGATTCATTACTTGTTTTTGACCGCTGGACCTATCTGAATTCCCCTAATGTAGCGTCTGTGGTCAATAAAGATCTTCACTGTTGTGTTGTAGTAGCCAAACCTGCCACAGACATGAAGGTTGTTTATGGATTTGGGCTTCCCTAAAGCTCACCAGGAAAAGCATCATACCCATTCAATCCCCTTCAAATCTCTGAGCCGAGAGCATTTAGAAGTCCCAAAAAGTTCCCTTTTGTCTGTTGTCTTTTGCACTCTGTTTTTGTTTTGCTACTTCCTGTCACTCTCACTCTCCCTGGAACAATCAATACCTAACATCATGAAAATATCCCTCCAACACAGAGTGTGTGTGTATGCTGTGGGTCAAAAGGAATGCGTGTGTATATGCTGTTGGTCAGAAAGAGTGTGTGTGTGTGTGTGAGTGATAATATCGGGGTAAAGGATATGGGTAAGTGAGGGTGGCCACTCAACAGTAACCTGTCTACCTGATAGGGAAGGTGGATCCAGGTGACTGATTTTCCCACCAGCCCCTACATACCATCCTCACTGTTTGAATGATGGAACAGCCCACAGAGAGCTTTAATATACACTACACGTCAATAAAAACAGGTAAGGATGCACATGTTCAGTGTAGCAAGATGAAGCATCACACCATTTGTGTATTATGTATGGTGTATTATTTTTGTCCGTTTGTAAATGAAATACTTATAGTAGCCAAATATTAATTTGATTGGTCTATTGTTTTAAAACTCACTGTGATTGGCTATGTTGTGTATTAAAATTAGAACTATTTAACTTCATGTGTCTTTAAAACAGCATACATGGCTTAAGATGTTAAAAAAAACTGGGATAGGTGCCATAATGTCCAAAGACATCCGTCTAGTGTGTGTTTACCCACTCCAGCAATTTAAAATACCACAGACAGGACACAAGAATGCATCCTATGTGAACAGTCACTAACTAACATGCAAACTCCTCTTGCCCATGCAGTCAAATCAAAAAGTTCCTGTTTTTTCAAATTACTGTCAATACATGTTTAATTAGAAATGCTTGCAGAGCAGAAAACAGTCATAATGAGAAAATGTTAGTGAAAATTTTGCACAATAAAGAAAAAGATTATATAAACAGAAAGTAGAGCAGAAACATAACAAATACTCATACAGGTTCCCACTGGCTCTTGTGGGGTTTTGAGAAAGTTCTCTGTAACATGTAGGGCTCCCCCTTGTCCTTCTCTGTTTGACTGATGATTACTCAAAGTGTACAGTATTTGTCTAAGCGAATAGCTGACTGGCCACTGTGTACTTTCAGGGGAATGTCCCAAGCTACTGGAAACGAAATGAAGTGAAACTGACCACAATAGATAAAAAAATAGCAAAAAAAATTCCATGCATTCAAACTTATTGTAAAGTTCTGCACAATACTGTCTGCCAAATGCTTAAATGTAAATGTAAAGGTTGCTGATTATACCGTTCAGCACACACTAAGCTAATGCTGCTGTAGATGCTTTGGGTAAAAAAAAAACTAATAAATGATATTATGTTTAGGCCACCAAGATCTTTAATTCTTTTCTCTAATTAAACATGTTCCTTCTCTTATACCACAAACTTAAAGTCAACAAACTTAAAATGTCATTACTTTATATAGCTACATGGTCTTGGGTTATAAAAGTGTAATAACAACATTCATCTTATTAATACCTTATAAACATACAGATGGGTTTCATCCACACACTGCCCTCATGCACTGCTGCAAGTTGTCACATGCAATATGAACTTTTAATACGAGAACAAATTGTTCATGGGAAAAGTGTGGGATGAGGAATGCAGTAGAAAGATAACGCACAAGATCCTGAAGTTTTCTGTTATGTTTCCTGTCATAAACGGTTGGTGTTCTGGAGGCCGTTTCTGGGGTGAGTCATGCAGGTCGAACCTGTTTCAGGATGTGAGACCAACTGCTAGTTAGTATGTGGTGTGCCACGGTACACAGACTTCTGTAAACCCTCAGGTTGAGTAGACTTAAAAAGCCTGTGCGTCATCTGCAACTGAGGGATTTATCAAAGTGAACTGGTTTACCTTTCGGTTTTATGCACATTGTTAAAACATTCAACAATACTTTTTTGCGTGTATTTTATGATGCAGGAAGATTTTATTCTTTTTAGGCTTTGAAATGTGTATTTATCCACTAATTCATTTACACTAAATCTGGATTCATGCTTTTCCCAGTGTCCTCCCACAGACATCCTGACCGATCAGATGTACCAAGTTGGTTTTGTCTTTGTGCCCCATGACCTCAAAATGATAAATTATGGCTTTAAGTGCATGTGTGCCACTGTTGCTTAAGTGCCATCTGTATGCTGGTGTACTGCTATACTTGACAGTTTACACAATTTCACTTTCACTTCTGGAAAACAGCATGCCACTAACAATGCCAAATCCATGGATTAAATTTCCAGGGAACACACATACAAATTAAAAGAATTCCACAAATGCATTGCAAGTCACACCCATACTGAGAACATTGTCATTCATTTAAAAGAACAGCCAAAAAAAACAGTAGTCAAAGATCACTGTTGAGGTTACACTTCTTGAAACAGAACCAATGGCTGCTCCAATCTAGCCACAAGGTGATTTATGGTGGGAAGGCACCGTTATTGTTGTGATATTCAGAACATGTTTCAGTCAGGAGGCTCAAAGCACCCGGGGTGGCTTCAAAGCGCACTGCTTTATGTGAACCACCTGTCCTGTTACACGCTTGAGCAGATTCTGTTCAGAAGCTGAAAAGCCGTTCCTCCTGTCAGCACGATGACTGAATGTTAGAAGAACGGTCGAACGCCCTCAAGGTCTTGATTTGTTTGAAAACAGTCGGTAGAAAGTGAGTCAGACATAAAGGAGAACAACCAAGTAGTCTAAGTAACTCTGGAGGAAACTGTAATCTGCTCTCTCAGTTCTTGTTGGCCTCACACAGACAGCTGTGACATGAAACAGGTGCTGTAATGACTCCAAGTTTAAACTTCTGACACCCCATTCTCTCTGTCTCTGTCTCTCTCTCTCTCTTTCCCTCTATTCCTTTAAACTCTGTGTGCTATCTTAAGGATTAAGTGAAGAAGCCTTGCTGGAATTCTGCCAAATGTTAGCACTCAGCTAAATCTTACAAGCTTACTGAACCCAATAAACACTTATAGACAGGTAGGTTAAAGGAACCATAACCACGTTTTATAATAATTATGGTATACTTTGAAACCACACTGTAAAAAACTTCCAGTGTAAGTAACTTGTCCAAAAATGAAACTTGTCATTTAAAAAAAAAATTCTTTTGAGGAAAACAGAAAGACAAGTTTGGTCAATTTTTTGGAAGCTATCCAGCCCTGGTAACAGTACATTTTTTCTGCTAATTGCACACAGAGCACTTTGAATTAACTTTCATTTATTTAAAATATAAATAAGTAGAAATGTCAGAAATGTGACAATTATTGTATTTACTGTGTGAGTATAAGTTTCATAAATGGACACAAAGGAGTATAACATGTATAACATAATGCTAATAGTGCTAGCAAAAGACCATCATCAGCCTCTCTTTGCATGATACCCTGAGTTGTTTACTTGTGTCACTTTTACCCTTGTTTTCCCTCAAAGCGGAGGCCTCGAGGCGGTATGTTTGAAGACTTTGTCAAGGTCAATGTTTTTGTTTGCGAGCGTGACCTGCTGTAATGTATAACTATCTGACAAGCAGTAACAGACAGCAAGTTTACAGTCAGTCCATTGAAATACTGCCATAAACACAATGAGAGAAATAGTTGATGGAAATCATGGATCGTGCATGGGAGACACATCAGAGTTTAAACTTTTACTATAATAATCCCCTGATTTACATCAGGATCATGTGCTGTTTACTTAGGTATTTCTCTATATCTTAAGCAAGCAGGTTGATATACAACAGCCGGATGTAATAAACGGCTTTGATCCTGTATATAAAAACAGAGTTGCTTTTCTGTTGACAACATGATTGAACTCAATATCACCAAAGAAATGTTTCAAAGCCTAACTAATAGAACCATTTATGAAATGATCACTAGTAGTTCAAATCGCACAATCATCTCTAAAACTCCATAGACAAACACCAATCATGACAGTTTTGATGTAAGACAAAGATAAGTGAATGGAAAAATGGAAATCATGCAAATTTAAGAACATCAGGCATGTTTTGACAGCCATTTTCAACCTCTTGCATAACACCAACTATTGTGTCTTCTCTATATGATAAAGAGTAGAAACCACAAGGCTTTGAATTCTGTATAGTCTAGTAAACCCTCCAGATGCTCCTTAAGGTAAATAACACAGAACTAGAGTACAGCATGTCCTAGATCCTGTTGAGCAGATCATTTGTATATGAATTGAATGCTGTACTTGGGTAAACAGAATATCTATTGCTTCATAAAAGAGCTGGTAGATTCCAGTATTGCACTGCATTCACAAGGCAGTAAAATATGAATATATTCAGGTTAAAACTGTCAGGTTACAATGATTATCAAAACATTTCTTGAGAAATGGTAAACGAGTGTTGGAGATGAAACTGAGGATTTATCAATTGCACGATAGGAACGAGACTTTATGAATCATTTTCATAGCTCGTCTGTGTGGTCTCTGATTCAAATCTCCCCTCCCCATCTTTATTAAACAGAAACATATGGGGCTTTTTTTAATAAATTTAAAGGTGTTTTTTCTACTTTTTCAGTTTTGGAATCTTTATAGCAGTGTACACAATTATGACCCATAAAAAAGTACATTTCTCATAAACATCTTCCCCTTTAATTCTTGTGTTCTAAAATAAAAGCGTTAAAATTCTCAGTTCCTCATTAGAAAATGCTATGTAGAAGAAACGCTCATTCATAAATAAATTGCTTGTGAAGAAAAATACAGCTCCTAAATTCTCACATTAAAAAGTAAACATGATAACAGTCACTTGATGACAAATTTTGGACAGGCATAAAGCATGATGGGTAATATCTGTTAAAAACTTTGTTTTTCTATGATAAAATGTTAAATTGGATAAAAAACTTCTGTGTTCTTCAATTAGCAAAAAAAATGATTAAGCAACTGTAAGTAGCTTAAACTAAATGACGTTCATTTAGATCTTCTGAATGTTTAACAGGTTATGGTAAGGTTAATTTGCATGCGGATGCCATATATGGATATGTCTGATTCATTCAGACACTTGCATTCTGAATGGACGTGGGTGACAAAATTTATGTTCCTGGGGCGCTGTAACGAATCACAAAAACCTCAACAACTCATTTCAATAGTATCGGTTTGACTAATCCTTAACCAAAATGGTAGCAAGTTGAGGACACTGGTTACACTATACACCCTTGCATAGAGATTTGAAACTACACAACACACGAGGTATCCAATAGGAGTACAGCAAATGACAGCAGGCAGGAAGTATTAAAAAAAGAGGGTAAGCCTATTATATTCTTAAAGAAACACTGTTTGGTCTTAAGTATGTGTTTTTAAGTAGATATGAAAGTCAGTCCAATTAAATTGGGTGTGTACACTAGCACACATCTCTTGTGAGCTCTAAGTGTGATAGCAGCACTTGTTTAGTTGTCAGTGATGCAGTGTAAATAGCACTGGCACATTAAGTCTTATATATATATCTTCATCAGATAATCACCAATTACTGTTGCAGGACTGTATATTACCCATTTAATCTTGTTATCTCATAGGCTAATGCCTGGCTATGTACTGTAGGTCTGAGCTTTGTCTGTGTCTAGACTGGTTCAAGTCCTGATTTCTGGTCCTTCGACACCAACCTGATTTTCTCATTAAAAACTACTTTAGATTTTGTAGTTCATATTGTCCTAAAGCTGTTAGAACAGGTGAAGTAAAGTCACTGTGTTCTGGCATCTCCTGACATAAGTTGTTGACCTCATTGCCCATGTCATGAACTGGTTGACTGCCAGCAGCTGCTAAAAAGGGTGTCGGTGGAGCCAGCCAACCAGCGCTTGGCAGAGACAGCGCTCCAAAATTCCGGAATCCCTTTTCCATGCCAGCTGAACAGGCAGATACCTGCTCCTTGTGTTCCTGCAAATCCACCCCTATGTGAGAACTGCAGGAATCACGCGCTATTTCCTCTCTGTGTTCTTTTATTCACCATTTTCCTTCTATCCTTCTCAATGTCATCAGTCAAAATGCTTCACTTGAATTACACAGGTTATTAACACGGGTATTTGAGACATCCGGCTGTATCAGTAATGCTGCCTTTCAAATGTATGGTTATGTTAACTGTAGCTCAACAAGACACTATAAATTATGCTATATGCATGTACATGTTTTTAAAGGTTTCAATGGTGTTCAATGGTGTATGTTTTTAAAGGTTTCAATACCTATACTGGTGACTTTTCTACTTCTATTGTGATTTACATACAATATAAGCCAACTGCATAATCTGTACCTGTGAAAATCTACAATCACTTCTAACAAAACACTTGTCTAACTTAAATTTTCTGTAAAGCAGCTTTGAAATGATATGTATTGTAATAAGTGCTATACAATAAATGTGAATTGAATTAGATTTTGGCCTTTTTGAAGCATGCCAAGGTTGTTACAGTGGTTATTATGAGCTTATATTGTATATTAAAAGCTGAAAAAAGTCTTTACAAATTCTCCCTCAGTTTGTTCAAGCAGTTTTGGAAAAACATGGGTAAGTTAATAATGATTGTTTTTTATTTTCACTTTACCTTTATAGATGGATTAATATGTTTTTGTTTTCTTTTGTCCCCTATCTTGCTCTAGATATATAAATGAATGCCTAGTGAATTTCTAGACAGTTATACTTATTGACACTGTTGGTAAATGATCTGATGAAATTTTCAAAATGCACAAAGAGGTCATAATTAGGATTTACTAACAGTAACAGGCAGTGAACTTTACATTTACTTTACTTTTATCCAAAGCGACTTACAGCGCATTCAAGTTATACATTTGATCACTATGCGTGTTCATTGGGAATCAAACCCACAACCTTCTGCGGCACTAACACAATGCTCTACCAGTTGAGCTACAGGAACAGTTAAACAGGCAGAATTGTTGGCAGAGAAACAGAAGCAGAGATGAAACTATCACTAACAGTAAAATTCTCATTTCTCTGTCATTTTGTTAGACATGGTTGTGGTTCATTACTTGTGTATTGGCATTTTAACTGGCATGTGGGCTCATACCACAGAAAATTTCACCCTTGCCACTTACGACACATCTGTTATTATCTAAACACCTTTATCTGCTGCTCTGGTTTAGTAAAAACGCATGGCTAAAATGTTAATTTCAGAAACATGTAGGACAATGAGCTGACATTTTGAACAATTCATTAATATTTAACAATGTTGGGGTTTTGATATGGGGTTGATGTTACGTCCACCCTTCACCAGCGGTGAAAAACCGCTGTCAGCATGCAGCTATACATTTCTTTACCTTAGACCAATCACAGCACAGCGGTTGGGCAGATGGGAACTTCTGTGTGGATTTATTTTCTCTCTGCGTTTTCCTCCGGTTCTACATCGCTGGTTTTGTCTCAGTTTGCATACCAAAGAAAGTTACGTCAGTTTCCCTTTTATCTATCTGAAATTGATAGAAATATGTCTATCAGCATAAATAAAAGACAAGACAACAGAATAGAACTGTGACATCAAACACAGCAAATACAGAAGAAAAAGGATGGCAAGAGAGAAAATTACAAGCCCAATAAAAGATAATACATGAAAAGGCAGGAAAGCAAAACAGCCCACATCCTGGTGTAGTGGTTTAGCTCTTTCTCTCTCTTCTCTCTCTCTCTCTCTCTCTCTCTCTCTGTCACTTTCTCTCTTTTTCTTTCTTTTTCCCACCCTTCACTCTTTCTCATTAGGACTGCAGGGTAGTGTTGTGCTTCTCATCATTAAAGTGGAGGGGAGGGGCTGGCAAACTCGTCTGTTTACACAGATGGGATCGTTTATGTGGTATAATTGACAGAAAACAAGCGAAAGAGTGTAGGAAGAACAACACTCAAGTGGAGAGATCATAAATAGAAAAACAGAAGTGTGTGAAAGCGTGAATGTTTGTTTAGGAGGAGAAAGAAGTCGAAGCAAATGACAATTGTTTGTCTTTAGCCATATATTGTTCTCAGGTTCACATCAAAAAATACAGATCAAAAACAAATGAAATATGGACACAGATAAAGACAGCAGTCTCAGGTTTCTTCATATTTAAATGTTTATTTTGTATGTTTTCTCTATGTAAATAAGTTACCGGCTAAAAGCACAACGCTCTCCTCACGATGAGGTGGGAGCTTTATTAGAGAGCGCTTTGGTAAAACCGTATTGAGAAAATATAGCAAACGTTCGACTTATTCCACCAAGACAGCACAATTTTGAGCTACATTCCTCCTCGCTGCAAAATTATAAAGAAAAGTAGACAAATACTTCCTGTGGTGGTATTTTCAGCTGTCAGTAGAGCCAATCTCAAAGTAAAGGAAGTTTGCATTAGCCAAAAATGCTACTTCACGCTGTATCGGCTTCCTTGTGCTAAACCTGTCTACAGACTTTTCACTCAGCGAGATAAACCTAGCACGTCTTTCATCTCATTATAGTAAAGACTCTCTCAGCACGGCGGTTACAACTGCTCTCTCTCAAACCATGGTGCCTCTTAGCAACTACGTTTGCATGTGTTGTGAATGTAGTAACTGTGTCAGTTTCTAAGAATTCAGAGGCCTATAGCTATAAGATGAAGCCCCAGTGTCACCTAAAATAGAACTGTGGTTTCTGTGTCTACATCAGTGTCCTCGACACAACAGACTTTGAAAGACATCATCAGCCATGCTGTCAGTTTAGGCACAGTTACCTGCATTTCAAGCAGATCTAATCAGCCATCAGAGATTTGCTAAGATGTGCAGATAGAGTTCATTGGAGCTCTGCCAGAACACTGACTTCAGACTAATTTTAAGCAAGTGACAATTTGGATTAAGAAGATTCTCAAGAAAACATAAGGTGTGCTTGAGTGTATACTTCCAGAATGCTTCTGGTCCAGTTCAAAATTCTTCATATTTATATATTTATATTTAAAGCACAGTTTGCTTACACGATAGAAAAAGCTTCGGTAGAGCATTTAAAGAATGCGTAAATTGTCTTTTAAGGATGAGAAAAGAGCCTGGCCAGTTCAAAACACAGCTAATTAGATTTCCAAAAGTGCATCTTTAGACATACATCTGAAATTTTCATTGAGCAATACAGCAAATGCTTATGAAAAGAAATGGCAGTGATGCTTGCCTTAGCAAGCAAAACTAAGCAGCTAAAGAAGATGCTTATATTGTGTATCTAGTGGATACAAGGTGAGTCACACTGTGTCCTTGAGGTTTATCACCGACATTGAATAATGTTGCATGTGTGAATGAGAGACTGCACAGTACTTGTGAGTCTTACAGTGTGAAGTTTGTCACATGCCAAACTTTTGCATTGCAAGTTGCAAGGCATAATTCAAAGACCATTCGAGCAATAGCCAGTCCGTGAAGCTGTGATCTGATTGTGTGTGTCCAAGAGAGGATTTTGTAAGTGTAGCCTGAGAGTGTGTTATCTATGTCTGTTGTCACTCTGTATTTTGGCTGAGCCAGACACCCATGTGGCTTATTTGGAGGTGAGGAAAAGAGAGAAAGTGTGAACGAGAGGGAGTTTTGGACAATAACACAGAGAACGGAACATGCTGCAATGTCTTTCCTCTCCCTGCTGTCATTTACAGCATTTACACCTCCGAAATGTGATTTTTTTTAAGCAAGATCTCAGTTAATATTTGCAGGGCAGAACTTCTTAGAGTCTGTTTGGGGAGAAACCCCCCATGATTTGAGTCTGTACAAAAGCTAAGCTAAGCTGTAGGACTTACCCTGCTAGCTAAATTGGGCAAAAGTGGTCATCAAAGGAAGCTTCAAGCTGATTTAATTTGCATGAAGAAAATGGGAGTTCATTAGTTTATTGGAATTTCACTTTTTAACCAATGAGAGGCAAGAAATCAAAGTTGTTACTGTGAGATCAGCTGATAAGATTGTTTTGATGCGTGCTGAGACTTAATCATTTAGGAATTTGAAACTTATAGAAACTAGCTCTAAATTTGAGATAAATCCTAGCAGGGAAATCCCATAGTGAGTAAAACAGAGTAGATCATTTGAATAAATTCTTCATGGTTGGTTTTTGGAGGCTTCCAAAGTCACGTAAAGATTAAGTGTATATTTAGTCATATAAGTTTCTATCAATCATGATTTTGTATCACTAAAACTCAGGCATTGTTCCTCTCAGTTATCACTGAAACACTGTATTCATTGCATTCATTTACAATATACAGTTGCCCAAAAACACACACAAATGTCTTTGCATTATCTAACAAAATATCAACCCATTTAGCATGTAGGTTTTTAGGAACGCATCACAGGCAGACTATTCAGGCAAAACATTTCACCCAAAAAAGTTTTGACAACTTTATGGTTGTTAAACACAGAAAAGTGTCCATAATTAATGTGAAGTACACCTGTGGTTACTCTGTTAGGACATCTGTGTGAACTTCAGGGCAACTGACCTTGAGACCAGCTGGTTCTAAACAAAATAGCTAGAAAAGTTTTTATTTGTTTGCAGATGCCACTTAGTTTGATAGTTGGTTAACTAATGCAAGTTAACTTACGCAACGCTACTCCTAAGTAGTTAATGGAATGTTTTATAAATGTTTCAGTATTAAAAAGTTTGAATATCGTTCTTATAACCAAGCAATACAATAATGTTAATACAATGTCTGAAAAGGGACATTTGGAACATTCCTACAACTTTTAAATAACCGTTTACCTTTTTGTTATTTACTGGAAATGTTAACGTTCTTACAACCTCAAATTGTTAGCTGAGAATGTTTGGAAGTTTATCCCGCCATAGGATTTATCACGAAGCCTTTGTAATGCAGTTTATTTTTTATATGCATAACTAAACAGTTCCAACCCTGTAAAAGCTCGCACAAACACAGGGCTCCTGGAGGCCAGAAGTATGTGTGTGTTGGGCAGGATGCCCACATGCTGTTCTGTGGTGCTGTGGAATAGCCTGTGGGTTCAGCCTCACATAGCTGTGAGGCTCTATGACGTCAGCACTTCTACCTTCATTCTATCCCCACCAAGACTGAAAAACCCAGATCACATAAAACCCTTAAATTGGTCGCAACTGTCTCCACATCTCTCGCTCACTGAATATGAATTGTTGTAAGACTTGACAGTTCACACAAATGACACGTTGTTGCCCACTGAAAGGTCAATGAGTGCATTTGCTTTATTTTACATTGTGTACTAAATACAGGGGGATAAATCTACATTGTATTTAAATATATTGTACATATATTTATAGTAGCAGATGGTTATGCATTACCAACATAGTTTCTGTGGGTGGATTTTTTTTATATGTCAACATTTTACACATGTATTATGAAAGTTACTATGTTTACTGGGCTTACATGGTCATGGCAGAAGGGAAAACAGAGGAAATGACTAATTAAGTACCAGTGTGCATTCTTATATTAAATATTATCTTAAATTCTTTACTTTTGAAACAGTTTATTTCAATGCATTTCCTGGTGTAATGCCTTGCTCCATAGACATCCACTATATGTTACTTTATAAATTGAGTCAAAATTATTGTCTGTGGTACTCAACACCATGCTTAAGTTCTAATGAACCCAGAACATAGTTTTAATTTCCCCAAAACAGTAAAAAAAAAACCTTATAAATGTTTTTTGTGGAATGAATGATGTGTTTCTTCTTTATGTAATTGAAAGAAGTATGTAATTCTGATTAGACCGAATGCCTACGCCTTTGTCTCTAGAAGTGAGTTACTCTTTGTTTGTTTGTTTTCATGAGTCAGTGATTATTAAGGTTGTGGCGGTGATCACGTGTTGCTACCAGGACTGAATGAGTGACTCCTCTGCTGTAAAAAGAGAAGCTCTGTCAGGAGGAGTGAGGCAGAGAGGGGAAAATTGAGAAAAGAGGGGGTCTTCCACCCTAAGTGAACAAGAGAAGTCTGTCAGCTTTACTGTAGAGACAGAAACTACCAAATAAATACTACCATCATTTTTAATTAAGGCCCTTATGGGAAAGACCCACCATTACATTTAATACAATACAACCCATACATCTAAAATCACAATGCACTCATGTTTAGCTAAAATGTACGCTTTTCTATGTTTTCTATGTTAAAACTTTTAATTTAATGTATTCTCTATTATAAAGTAATAAACATATACTCATACTTTAAGAAATATTTCACCCAAAAATAA
>JAZGTI010008737.1:0-19732 GCA_036877585.1 Botia kubotai | reverse complement strand
CTTCGACCCACCCATCAGTCAAAGAAGAGGTGAGCGGCAATCTGTCCCATTCACCTGTGGAGAGGTGTGACCAGGCTGTGAGATGGAGAACATGAATCCAAGTTTATCTGCAGTGTCAGTGTAGCAGTGTCTTCATAATAATCTGTTTATATGCTCGAGTCTTTCACTCTGTTTTTCTCCCCTCTGCTGAAGAGAAAACAAACAGATAAATGATGAACTGAGAATGTATGATTGTGTTTTGAGACAGTGTGAAGTTAAGTACTGTGTCAGCTTTTATTTCCTGCTGTTTGTCTCGACGGTTTCATTTTGTTTTTACATTTGCTGGAGGATCTGTCTGATTGTCAACAAAGAGTCTTGCAAACGTGTAACAGTCGCGTTCACAAGAGCGAAAGACATTTCATACACAAGACAAAGTGTTCAGAAGGAGTGAGAAGAAACAGAGATATAAACAGTGAAGTGGGAGAGACAGCGAGAGAGAGAGAGACCCATCAACGCTGAAGAGAGAGAGTTCAACCGCAGGAAATAGAAAGTACGAGAGAAAAAACAGCCAATTAGCAGGAAGCAGCAGGTGTTGATTTTCTCCATCGCCCGGCAGGAGAGGACGGGTGGTGCCGCAAGCTTCTTAAAGAGCACAGGAGTTACTATGGCAACTGCCTGGCAGAGTCCGTCTCCAGGGAAACGTAAATGTCACAGCTCAAACGTGAGAGAGAGAGATTACAGGTAGAGGAGATGTACTGGAGATATAGACGGACGAGCTGTTATCTGAGACATGCCTGTCATGTTATCAATGAGGCTGTGTATAATCAAATTAATCAGCCAACATCTTCAACGGCCCTCTCTCTCTCTCTCTCTCTCTCTCTCTCACTGCAGAGTCTTACTGTCTTACTCTGTCTTAGCCTAGAAACCAAATTATTCTAGAGTTTAGAGTTGACCTCACACAATAATGCTAACTTATAAGCTTTACTAACACCTAACCACATGCTGCACTATAAAGACTCTTCACACCTGGTATGTACTGTCTGTGTGTGAGAGTGATCGATCAGAAATTCAGTGAGAACACACAAATGATGTCAAATAAGTTTGTTAATTGTGTGGCGTAACAGTTTCTGAGGCAGACACAACATTAAAACAAGCGTTCTCTGGCCGCAGTCTGGTTACTGTGTGCTGACGCTGATTGGACACATTAGTGAGTTTTGCCCGACAGAAACTCATTAACCCAAATGGCTCCAGATTGCTAATTTAGTATTGCAGTATTTCTAAGCACAACACAGTTGAACATGTTGTTTTGAATGTTCTGGGAACGTTCAGATGCTGAATTAACATTATTGCTTGGTTATAAGAGTGCTATCCAAACTTTTTAATTCTGTAACGTTTTTAAAATCTTCCACTAACAACAAAAGAATAACATTTTTGATATATATGATATAGAACATTAAAAAAAAGTTCTACCAACGTTACCGCAAGAACATTTTTTATAACTTTGTGCTGTTTCACTGACATGCATCCAAACAACAAGAAAATGACCTCTGTGTGTCTTTCAGAGAACCTGTGGCAGCTCCCATGATGCTAACCAAACAAAAGTCAAACAAACAAAAATACTTTATCTTAATTGTTATCTACAACTTTTATGGTGTCTCCTATTTGACTCTTATCTAACTGTATATATATATACTATCTACAGCAACCACACAAACACACACACACACACACAGCATTATGATAGTGACTTTTTCAGAAAACATTATTCTCTTTTTCTCTCTATTTGTCTCTGCTTTTTCTTTTACTTCTTTTGTTTGTTTGTGTGTGTGTGTGTGTGTGTTACAGACGTGCTCTCAGCCACACTCACTAATGCGTCTAAACCCTGAACCCCCTATTGTTTACACAAACACACACGCATGCACACTCACTCACACACACACACACACAGAGCTGTGAGTGATACAGGAGATGAGCTGATGGCTAACATTGATGTGTTTTTTAGGAGACCCTACAGGAATGAACCTGACTGAAGACTGTCTGACTGTCTCTCTCTCTCTCTCTCTCTGTCTTTCTCTCTCTCTCTCTGTGTCTCTCTCTCTCTCTCTCTCTCTCTGTCTGTGTATTATGGGGGTTTCTGACTCTGCATGTCTGTGTGAAGTGTACCGGGGCGTCAGGAGGGCGTCTGATCATTTGAATGCTTCATTAGTCACTTAATATTTCAGGGAATTTTAGCCAAAGGCTTGTTGTGTCTCTTTTGGCCTCTTTACACAAAACTGCTCAAAGCTGCCTAAAGTAATCTGTCAGGATACAGCGCCACATAAAAGCTGTATTCATATACACCGGCATTAGACAGTCTGTGTGCCGTGAAACGCTCTTACCATCTAAAATTAGAGTCTGATTTATAAACATCTCTCCTGATGGCCAACCACAGGGAGAACAGAGATGCATGATGGGAAAACAGCAGGCGGACACTTGATTGGTTGATAGGACATCACGCTCCAATGACACAACAACATAATTCTTCAGGAGAAACACCAACATGACATACAGAGCTGTGACATTAAAGCTTTGTTCATCACACCTCTGAAAGACCAGATGATTCGTGTTTAAGATCTCTGACGTTTGATTTCAGACTTGATTTCAATGTCTTGGCAGATCTGAGAACAGTGTCAGACACTGTTGAGATTTCTCCTGAAAACCTACAAGAGTCTAACAAGAGTCAAACATCAGAGAACCAGAAGCTTTAGCCCGAGTCTCCATTTGTTCCCAAAAGATTTCTAAAAATGACTCTTGAATAAAGAATAAGATGATGTCGCTGAGGTGATCTCATCCATTCTCAATTTAACTCTCACTATTATGAGACTCTTGATTTGTCTGTGCCTCCACTGGTCTTAAAACATGTGAAGCCTGTTAAAAAAATGAAGACACTGAGACATTCAGTGTGAACAGGTCTGAGCAGGTGTGTACAGTCACTGTTGTCCATTCAGAACCACTGCCCGCTGACACAGGAAGATGACGTCTCACTAACAATTTTAGGTTATAGGAACGTTTCCCCAACATTTCAAAACAAAAACATAAAAATGTTATTTTAAATGGTCTTGGAACATTCAACACATCCAGTTTTTTAGATGTTTTTGATATACATAAGATAAATAAAGTAAAAAAGGTTCTACTGAGCAGAAATGAATTTAGCCTTTCAGAAATTCTGGATATTTGAAGTTCTGCTTATGGATTTCTTCTGAACTTCTAAGTGGCATCAAATCTTTGAAAGATTTTAAAATCCAGCAAGCAGCTCCTCAGAGGAGATTTTACTGTAGCAAACTTCTGTTTCAGCTGGACATTTGAAGACTTTGAAAGGAATTTATATGTTGAATTATTATTGCTCAGATATCAAAATATCTAATACAGCTAGTGTTTAATTTAATAATGTTTCTATTTAAATCTTGTAAAACCAAATAAAACCACTGTGTGATCGAAAACAATTGTTCAGTATTAAACAGTGAAACTCAAAAGACAAAGTGTGTGTCCAGTGAACCCCTCACAGACTGAGAGCCTGCAGGTCAAACACCCTCATCAGGGCCATGCAGTCGTGTGTACTGGTATATGTGGTTTACAAGTACACAATTGTGTATAATGACATGTATAACAATGTAAACGTGGTTTAAGGGGACACTTCCTGTGTCCTCATAAACTAAATCACTTAAAAACATATTCAATGAGACATTTTTGTTCATTACAAATGCCAAATGTTTTCTGTGAGGGTTAGGTGTAGAGTTAGTGTAGGGGATAGAATATACAGTTTGTACAGTATAAAAACTATAACGTCTATGGAGAGACGTTATAGATATACATATGCCAACATGTGTGTGCGTGTTATTGTGTTATTGAGTTATTCTGCTGTGTTCCTCTGGAAGGAAATGAAAACATCTTTTCTGTCATTCCCCTCACCTCAACACATTCCTCTGTTTTCTGCCTGAGAGAAATTCCTGTTTATGCTAATATAATATTCTCTCTCTCGCTCTGTCGCCTGGGTTCATGAGGAAATTAAAGCTTGAAGTGAGATAGTGTTTGTTCTGTTTCATTAGATGTTGTATCTATAATAATAATAAACAAAGTACACAGTAATTAGGAGCTGTTTCCATAGAGACCAGACGAGGCGCCGCTTCAACTAATCAAATCAGAGAGAGAACCAAACATTAGCATAAACATGAATTTAGCAAGATACTTCAGCTCTTTAGCAAGAAACACAATCTGCATGACAATTAATGTGTGTTTATCATTAACTCAAGAAGTCAACACAAGATAATAAATAATCAATGACCTAATCCATTCACACCAGTCTTTATCTCTGTAGTCTTGACAGACCATTTATGGAAGCTAAGGTGAAAACATCCCTTTTGTGATGTCACCATTTTGACATGTGATGTAATCCGTATGACCTCATCATATGACCGCCCACGTTAGAAGTCTAACAGCCAATCATACCAAAGATGATTTACATACAGGAGTCTAGCAGCCAATCATAATAGAGATCATTTATTTACAATCCAAGAGGTGGAGAAGCAAAAACATGCTTTTTGCAGCATGTGCTAAATATCAATATATATGTTTAAAGCATCAGAAAAAAAGAGGAAAATGTATTATGTAAAACTAAACTATTGTTTTAATGCAACTAACTGAGAAAAGAAATATTAAAATCATGCACCAAAGAGTTTAAAATATGCTGCCCCAGCTAACAATTTTAGGTAGTAAAAACGTTACAAAAACAAGTTCTAGGAACGTTCAAAATGTCCATTTTGTAGATGTTTAATTAACATTATTGCTTAGATTAAAATGCTAATTCCTAACATTACTGCAAGAATGCTTTTTGATAACTTTGCGAGAACCTTACATAACATTCTACCAACATTTTCAGAATGTTCCCTGTTAGCTGGGGCCTTTATGAACCTGCTTGTTGCATTCAAGGTGAACATTTTATGAGAACATGTAAACCCAGGACAGTGCAGCAGGACTTTACCATAAACATCTGATGGCTTTAACACAGTGCTGTCTGTTCTGCTCTGCTCTGAACATGTGTGCAAACCTCAGGGCTGTCGTGTCATTGAGAACCCGGCTCTCTGCTGCCATGTTTCAGCCTCAGGACCGCGTTTATTCTCTGCTCAGGAGAACAATGAAGCTCAAACATTTCCATCTGTTCTCCTCCCGCCTGCTGAGAGACGCCAACCTCACAAACATTAGACTCTAAAACACACAGAACATTCAGACGACTCCGTCAAGCTGTGGCTGCTGCACCCTCTCTCTCTTAACTGCTCTTCAGGTGAGTGTACGCCAGATGAGAGCGAATGGACATGCTGTTCAGAGCTGAATTACAGATTTCTAATGCACTGAGGTGTGAGTGCAGTCAATAGTTGAACAACAGTGGATCACATGACCTCAAAGCGAGACGGGAAAATAAACTCAATTCTGGTGTATACAGAAGTACATCTTCAGTAAATGGGGTAAAATATAGAAGGATCAAAGGGACAGTTTAACCAAAAATTAAAATTCTTCCATTATTTACTCGCCTTCATGTCATTCATGTCATGAAATATGACTTCTTTTGCTTCTGAGGAACACAAGATTGTTTCGAAGAACTTTGGGAACCAAACAACAGTGGCACCCATCAACTTCCACTGTATGGACACAAAACCACTAAAACATTTCCCAAAATATCATCTTTGTGTTCCACGGTAAAAGTCAAACAGGTTTGTAATGAGGGTGAGTAAATAATTTAAAATGTCCGTTTTAGGATAAACTATCCGTGTAAACTATCTTGATTAAATGATTTCAGGAAAATGAAGCTGTGTGTTAATTTTTCTGTTTGCAGTCGACTAGTACAGCGAGTACTCGTGTGGGTTAGAACATCTTTATTTCTGTGTGTGTGTATGTAGCCGTGAGCTGCGGCAGATGCTGTCTGACCCAGCGACGCAGACTCCTCGTTAAGAGCCAGACCTCGTTAAGGATCCATTACTGAGACACCTCGTTAAACGAGCGCTGAGACCAGATAACAGCAAATGAGAGAGGTGAGAGCTGACTGGATTAAATCATTACAGAAATGTGATTTTACAGGGAGAAACAGCCCGTCTACTGCTGGAGTCTGAAAACACACACCGATTGGCTCTCTCCGTCTGCACCTGTTAAACTCTCATTGCTTCACTCAAAAGTAATGCTTCACTCTTTTTATATTCATATTGTTTAATAGTTCTGAAAGATCTACAGTAACCAGTGTGAGCAGCACATGGAGACTGATCTCAATACCAACTCACATGTTGCTCAAGATCAAATTATCTAAGCTATGCTGAATAAATGTACTTTTCAGATCTACTGGACTGCTGTTCAATGACAGAGCAACGCATTATATTCAAAAGACTGAAGTTAAATATTTCGAATAAATATTTCGAAAAACCACTCAGCTAACAGGGAGCGTTCTCAGAACATTGGCTAACATTCTCTAGAAGTTCTCTTACGCTTACCAGAAAATGTTCTTGCAGTAACTTTAGTAGAATTTTTTTAGAACATCGTTTATGATATTAAAAACGTCATTCTTAATTTTACAGAAATAAAACATGTTTGAAACGTTCTTATAACAAAGCAATAATGTTAAAATAAAGTCTCAAAAAACTGATGTTCCTATGCGTTTTAATGGAAATGTTAGGGAAACATTCTCACAATGTAAAATATTAACTGGGCAGTACTGATGATGATTTTGATAGAAAGAGAAACAAATAAATAAAGAAAAAAAAAGAAAGAAAGAAAGAAAGAAAGAAAGGCCTGGTTCTTTCTTTCTCTTCACACCCCTCCTTTATTCTATCAGTTTTTTCCTCCTCCCTCTCAAAGCGTGTAATTTGACAGGCGTGGACTGAGTGATTGTCAGCTCTCTGCATCTGACTGGCAGCCAGCGGCCTGAGGTGTAATCTACGAGCTGTGATTGGCTGGCAGATTGATGGGCGGACAGATGTGCCTTTGAGGGCCGGCAGAGCGCCTGTCTCGACCCAACGTTTGTCCCCCGGAGGATTCTGGAGCGCTGGGAGAGAGAAACGGACAGTCTCTCTTTGCTGAAGGTTGCAGGACTTCGATAAGTCTTGCAGAGCTCAAAAACAGACACGGCTGCTCGCTAAAGCAGGACGGACGTCTCACCTGCTGTCTGTCTGCCATTAACGCAGACGGCCAATCAAATGCCAAAACCCATGACAGCAATGACACACGTTTGACTCTGCTGTCAAAATATGACGAGTGCTCAGGCTGAAATAACGTTTTGTCCTCTACAGACGGCGGCCATCTCACCGCCCGTCTCCTGAGCTCACGTCTGATTTTCAATCGGGCTGCTGTGAAAACAGACGCAATCTGTGCTGACCGCCGCCTCAGCCTGACAAATGATCTACAGCCAGTCTGCACTGAAAAACACCTCAACTCTGCGGATTGTTATCGAGAGCTCGTGTATACTGTGAATATAATCACTAAATAGTGGACGCAAGTGAAACATTTTCATTACAACACTGTGTTTTTAAAACCGCCATCCGTACCTTTCCCTCTCTATCGCCATCTATGTTTACACCTCAAAACTACTGCGCGTACTTTTCTTTACGCATGTTAAAGTCAAATGAAGTCAAACTGACATTTCCTGTCAAATCAGACCCGACAGCTCAAACTATAAATCAATAATATTAGCTTACCATTGCGAATCGGGGTAAGGAGACTGTTTTGAACACTGATCTGTTATGTACTTGCTCAATAACTGTTTTTTGTTCATTTTAACCCAAAAATAAACAAATTTAAACATATTTATGAAGCCCGTTTCTACAATTGCTTGGGAGAAATAGAAACAAACACAAATGAGACGACATACGCTATTCATATGGAGCTGTACTAATATATTAATATATTAATGTGGAACTCATGAGAAAAATCACAGTTGAACGTCTTTAAATCGTAACTGTTTCCGCTCGACAGAATTCTCCATTTAATCTCAATGCCGCATAGATGATAAAGAGACTTGTACAACTGCTTGTCATTTTAATTCTGTGTGTTACGGTCTCCACATCTCAAACGAGTGACGCGCGCCGTGAGGTCTCAGCTGCGATCTGTGTGTGTGTTTATTTAGACACACAATCACACACCATTTCTTACACTTAAGAGTTTCAGCTCACACTTGTCGTTGTCTTGGAATGCTGACTAGCGCAGAGATGAGAAATCAACTCAACTCATCTTCATTCTGATTATATTCTGAATGACAGATGATGTTCAGGATACATCAGATTCCTGCGATGGTCAGATGTTCTCACTCACCGTGAACTCACACATGATGGACTTACAGCATCTACATCAGAAACAACTTCAATAAGAATATTTTTCAGAAAACACTCTCGTGTGAAAACACTCTCAGACACCAAACTGATCTGTCTGTTTCCTGATTGCTTTTATTTCTGAGTCACATGAAATCAACCACGTCTCTCTTTGCACTACACCGGCCACTCAAACACTTAAGAGGGACCAAAGGTGAGGTTTAAAAGCTCTTAAATGACTGTATAATAAATTGGCGGCTCAGTGAGGCGAGGTGATAATGAAGTATTAGATCACAGATCACATGAACGGACAGAACAGGAGATCCACGGGCCTGCAGGTTCTGTCCTCCATTAGCAGGTCCCGCAGACAGGCGGCCGAACACACAAGATGCTCTGGATTCACTGCACGACTGTAATTTGTCAGCGGTAAGAATGTGGTAATATTCACCTAATAGCCGCTCTCACATCTCATAGACAGCTACAGCACAAAAACGCTGAGAAAACATCCACAGAATAAGACATGAGAGGACATATATCCTTGTTAGGTGACACACACACACACACACACACACAAACTCATTCAGATACATAGCATTCTGTAACACATTCAGACACACACACACACTCTCACACACGCAACACGGAACTAAAGTGTGCAGAAACAAGGTTTTCTAAAAACGTGTTCAGGTCTTATTTGACCCTGAAGTTTAAAATATGAAAAATTATATTTTGCTCAACAGAAAAGCTTATTTTGCAAATGCAAAAAACCTTAATGGTCCCAAAATAGGCTTCATTTTCTAAACGCTACACATACTTTCAATTTTCCTCCAAATGTTAATGTTTTTAAATGTATCACTGATACTGTACAGTGTGCTGGCTGCTGTATGAACTCTGGCAGACATTATTGATTAAACAGTAAATGTACATTCATGTATTTAAAGCTGAGATTAATACAGTAGCTGTTACATTAGCCCAGAGACTCCAGCTGGGCTTATTGGGTTACCTGCAGATGATGCTCTCTGTTCCATTATATTCATTTCCTACTGGGACTATAAATCTATAGACACACTGCCTTCGTGTGTGTGTGTTGTGTGTGTGTTTACTTAACCGTAAATTTGGGACAAATATGTACCCAAATGTCAGCAAAACCTTTTTAATGCAGAAAAATGTAGAAAGTTTTCTGTTAGGGTTATCTTATAGTGTTTATAACTAGCGGTGAATTAAAAAACAATAGAAGTCTATGAAATGTCATCTCATTTAGATAGATGTAAACGTGTGTGTGTGTGTGTGTTTTGCATCAGTACAGCTTTAAACATACACACGCTCCCACAAACAAACTTTAAAGAACATTTGCTCAAAGGTTTCTCTTTTATGTCTCAAGTCGTGATGTGTGTCGTTGAAGTATCAACGCAGTTTTGGATATTTCTCATTTGTCTCTCTGACTGCTGATCTGTTTCTCAGAGCAACGCTGCAAAACGTCAGCTCCGTTTTAATAACATTACAGCACAGCAATAACATGAAAGACACAAACGCTCTAGAAACAGCACGTCAGCGGTGTGTTTATTATTAATAATCATCAGAATGAACAAATAAAATAGCGCAACAAGTAAAACAACATTAGCGCATTACCCGTCCACAGGTCCGTTTTGTTCAACCACAGACGGAATTATATTTTATAAACTAAAACAACTAACTTAACACCAGTAAACTAAAACAAACGAACATAAAAACATGTCAACGCATTCACATCGCAAGACATCGTCCCTGTGCCGTACTCACTACGAAGAGCCCTAGATGTGTGAACTCTGCAGGAAGTAGGGCAATTGTGTCTCACAATGTGATCGTTTTAAATAAACGAATAAAAACAGAGCAATAAATAACAGCTCTATATCTTTATCTGGAACGACTGCTCGAGTGGCGGCGCCTTCTCGCTGTGCCCATCAAGGGCGCAAAAACAACGTTTGGTTATCGCCCATTCTCTGTGGCACCTGCGACTTTCTGAGACTCTTACCGCACGATCCAGCGCAGCTGCATTTCACAAACAACAACATCCTCCTCCATCCTGCACTGACCAAAACTGACGTTTATCGATCTTTATGTTCATGAAGCAGAAGAATGAAAACTTTTGCCAACGCGTCGCCGTCAATCCTACAATCCACCTCGAAACGTGACGCGCGGCTTTCGTAGAAATGAATGTAAAACGCTCGCGCAGCTTCGCTTAAAACACGCCAGTGGAAACACTATATAACTAGTACCACTTAAACTAGTCAGTTCAATGTGTGAAAGTAAAATAAACATTTTATATAGCCAACTATTCTGTACTCGTTTTGATTTGTATTGTAGCCTCTGTTTAGCAATTTTTAAAAAGCCATTGAACATAGATTTGTTCTTACAAAAACTGAATTAGAATAATATATTGTTTGTGTCTCTTGATCTGAGGTAACATGGCACGAGGCCCAGGCTGAAAACTGTTACAGATAAAATATGTGCAAATTATACAGAAAGGTTAACGCAGGGTATAAATATTTCACAGTATTTTTGGCACTGGCTGTATTTTTCGTTATTATTCTGTTGATACTGGAATATACATTTATCCTAACAATGTTTCATAAATTATATTCAACAAAGACTTGGTGTGTTCCCTCAAGAAAAAGATTCTATTGAATTCTTTAGACATTTATCTATGTACATTGACATTCAAACACTTAAATCACACTAGAGATGGACATCACCTGGTACCAGTGGCGAACATAAACTTGGATGGGGATTGTCACTAAATTAATTTGTTTTATGGTGACAATTGTTGCGTGAGGTCTCGGAGATCAGAAAAACACACCAACAAAAAATCAGAGTAAATGATCGTCAAGGTTAATCTTGGAGTTGTGTCTCATCACAGATTGTTTCCATGTGTTTGTACAGTATCACATTACGCTGGTTCTGTTTGCTCTGTCCAGCGTTACGTATGTGTGCTCGATGCTTCAGGTAATTTGTTTAGAGGAGAAACACCACGGTAGATTCCCCTGTTGCTAATTCCATACCTCTGATGACTTTGTTGTCTTTATCCCCAAACAGTTTTAACAGCTCCACATAAATGAATTCACAGGACTTTAAGCACATGATGGATGTAGCTGAGAGATAAGACAGTTTTCTCACACATTCTCCCTGCAGGTTTAAACACTCTTCATCGCTCTCCTGGGAGGAACGCAATCTCACAATCTGAAACAGAACCTCGTGAATACGGAAACAGGTGTGACACACCCACTTTTCCTTTGTGCACAGAAACAAGAATTCGTGTTTTACTTGGTCTGATCAATGTCACGTCAAACCAAAGTAAAGCCTAATAATGAATTTTCTCTAAATATCATACATATCATAAATATCTAGATTCAATATGATTTACCTGTTCACACACACGTTCATCCAACAGATTCGAAACCAAATCAAATTTGGGCCCAATTCAACTGCAGTAGCCAAAACAACAATAAATAAAACAAGCTCAAGTTTTAAATATAAAAAAGTTTTAAATAAATAAAGCAAGTTTTTAAATGTAATGATTTATTTGCTGAAATGTCAGATCTGGACCTCACAGACCTCATTACTGAACAAACTGAAGCAGGAACACACACTGGACAACCAATCAGCTCTGTGCGGCACCAGACCTTTACTGACATCATTAGCGTTAGGAAGAGAGAGAGACAGATAGAGAACAGAGAGAGAGAGAGATGACTAATAAACAGACTCTTACCCCGGGCAGAGTCTTCTGTTCATGAAGAGCGTTCTGAGCTTTCAGGGCGGAGTCTCTGGCACAGTACGTAAGAAAGGCACATCCTGAAACACACACACACAAAACACACACACACACACACACACACACACACACATACACACACACACACACACACACATAAAACACACACGGGTCAGTGGTGAATGACTGAGACTTCATCACTTTGCATTATGATTAATAATGCTTAAGACTTATTGTCTATGATTTGAATAAATTTGCATTTACATTTTACATTTATGCATCTGGCAGACACGTTTATCCAGAGCGACTTACATTGCATTATACTATACATTGTTTCTGAGTATGTGCAATCCCTGGGATCGAACCCATGACCTTGGTGTTGTCAACACCATGCTCTAACCACTGAGCTACAGGAAAGCTTCTAACTCTAAATACAGTAGGTACAGTACAGTAAGTTATTGGTTAACAGTAACATTTTCTGTTTACGCACACACACACACACACATATCCTGATCTTTGTGTCATAAGGACTAAAAAGTCATAATGAAAGTCATGTGACTTTCAACAACAGTCAACAGCAGCAATATTTAAAATCACATTAATTTAACAAACAGCAGAAAAACACTTCACACGTGCATTTTCAAACACCTCTACAAGCAACGAGGGACAACAAATTAATCTTAACATGCTTAAACATCAGAAAAAATGTGTTTGGCCTCATGTGATTGACAGGTGAGCTGGCAGCAGTGACAAGCAGAATTTCTTGTCACCCTCCCATCTAACAGGGAATGTTCTCCGAACGCTGGCTAATGTTCTTTAAAAGTTGTCTCAAAGTTATCAGAAAACATTCTTGCAGTAACATTAGTAGAACCTCTTTTAACATTATTTATCATATATATCAAAAATGTTATTGGAACATTTTTAATGTTACAGAACTTTAAAAAAATGTTTATATAACCAATCAATAACGTTAATATGCCATCTAAAAACATTTTGAACATTCCTAGAATATTCAAAATAATTGTTTTATGCTTTTGATACTAATGGAAACATTAGGTAAACGTTCCTACAACCTAAATTTTAAGATAAGTTACAGCGAACTGCTGCCTCACCAAAGACCATACACACATACACACACACACACACACACACACACAAAACTGCAGCCAGCGTGTCTGAAGAATTCTCCACTTCATCTTAACTGGTTCTGCTTTAAGACCCAGATTTCACATTAGACAGTGTGTCACAGTGCCAAAACACACATTTAATGTGATTTTAGTCATACTTTCCTTCACCTTGTGTAGTTTTGTTTCTGAGGATAAAGGTTTGTCGCTCTATGTTGACGTCTCTCTAATCCGATCAGCTATTGCTAAATCACAGATAAATGTGTCAAAATAATCTACTGCATTATCCATAACAAAACAAGATGGAAATCATTTTTCCTCCCTTTTAAAGGTCAATAAGATAACTGTATTAATTTCTCTTTTTCTAATCATGCACAGTTTCATTGACATTTACTATTTGCATTTAGCTTTGTTTCCCCCATATGTTTTGGATCCGAAACAATGACAATATGAATTTAGGTGCTGCGACATAGTGGAACTGCCTGGACCATGACCGCTAACTCTACATATAGAGCTGTATGACACACACACACACAAAAGCAGGGCAAAAAAATGTGCTTCTATGAGACCTTCTGAGAGGACCTGAGGGAGACATCAGATTTCAAAATTCCACAACTCTTAGTTACATTACGTCAAGATTATTCAAAAGCAATATTGTTTATGCGGTCTGAAATAATGTCTCTGATGTGTGGCGGGATATTACTTCTCTCAGAGAGAGACGAGTGAGTGGAGCCCAGAGGAATAAATACATTTTCCTATGATGAATAAAAATAGACACAAATGAGTCATAAAGTAAGAGTACAGAGTACAGAGGTATAAGATAAGTGTAGCTGCGCTTCTGATGAAAGTGTCTGACTGTTGACTCTTATTTCTCTGTTGATCTGTGGCGATAGAACAATTCTGACTGACATGCGCAGCTTCAAGCTCACACATAAATTCCCAATACACCTAAACATACATTTCACGCACTTCTACAAATGCATTGTTAGGGCCCGTCTCTCTCTCTCTCTCTATCTCTCTCTCACAGTCACTCTCTCCCTCGCACAGATAAACAACAGAACATAAAAACAATACTCAACTACTCATTCAGGAAAAATATACTGTAATAAAATGTTTGACAACTAGCTCCACATATATAAACTAACTGTACAGTAAATAAATATTGTACAGTATGCTACAGTAACATGGACAATCACTGACAGTGAAACTAAATATAAACAGAGTCATAAATGCTGACAATGGAAGTTTAGTGGCAGCTGAGCAGGTTTAATAACTGTGTACTGACCGCTCATCATAAAAGTCATTATAACCCATCACAAGCCAGAGAGAATCAGCACAGACACCAAACCTCCTCTTTATACAGCAGTGAAAGAAACATCAGCACCTCACTGTTAAACTAACAGCTGTAATGAGACACGACCGATCTGTTTGTCAGAGACAGAAACACAGCGTGTTCATAATAATAATTATTATGATTTTTTTGTGATTATTATGTGAGGGCACTAACTGAATGGATTAAACGCAGAGGACAAATTCGAATAATCGCCACACATGCGCGTCACTTCACTAATAGCAAAAACAACGATACGATTTTTAACTTTGCCAGATGTACACCGACAGAAACCATATTTTTTTATTTTTAAACGTCTTTATTCATTAGCAATTTGGCCAAAATACAACCCAAGTCATCCGCTGCAAGGACAAAGAAATTCCTCCTTGATAAATGACGTTTGTGATGTTGCTTTTAACGTGTAATTTTCAAACAGCGCAAAGCAGAAATGAACTGCTTATATCTGGAGAAATTCACATGCACAAAGTAGATATTACAGAGCAACAACAACACTCGAAAACAGGCAGAAATACAACATAAACTCATTGATAAATATTCACAGACACCTGCTGGTTTTCCTCAGAGCTGTGTACAGTGTGATGTTATGCATCATAACATGTTTGTACAGTATTGTTGATGTTTCACATCAGGGTGTGTGTCTATACTGACGCGGCTGATCTCTCACACACACACACACACACACACACACGTTACGCTATTAAAAATAATGGTTCTCTTTACATCTTACAGTGTAAAAACTGCAGTTAAAATACTCAAATGACTTTCATCCGTGTAACCTAACCAGGTTCAAACATGTGAATAAATCATATTTTGGACTTCAGCACAATTAGTTATTGTAGTTTTTACAACGCGCGCCATATCTGAACTGACATTTTTACTACACACTATATTTTCAGCGATGAAACCTCTTACTATCAGCAGTTATTTATCTCCACAGAGCATTTCGGTTTATTCAAACAGAAGTTTGTGGATGCCGGAAGGTTTTCTAAAGACAGACTGTAAGATCTTTTATTTTTAAAAGTGTATGACGGCGGTGATGCTGCGCTCACTAAACGTTGTGAGGCTGGATCGTGAGACAGCGCATGTGTTGATCTCACACACACACTTACACACGCACACACACACGTTAAAGCAACCGAAGTCCATCCGCACACCGACCTTTATGCATCCCGGTGAATCGGTCTTTGAGCACAGTGAGCTCGTAGATCTTGCCGAATTCCTCGAAGAGCGGCTTGAGGTCTTTCTCCTCCAGGTTGCGCGGGATCTGACCGACGAAGAGTTTGATGGCGTCGTGATCTTTCATGGGGATCGCGCTGTTGAGTCCGTTCATTCTGCCGGAGCTGTTCGCGGTGCTGAAACCATTCTCCGCCGTGACCGTGGCCATATTTCTCCCGCCCGCGCGCTGTGCCACCCGCTCTCTATCATCCACTCCTCTCTCTCTCTCTTTCTTTCTCCGTCACCTGTGCACTCTCCTCTTGCTTTGATTTCTCTCCCGTTAGACTCTCTCTCTCTCTTTCTCTCTCTTTTCTCCACTCGCTCTCACGCGTGTTTTCGTCTCGGGAGTCTTTCACTCTCTCTGACTCTCTCTCTCTCTCTCTCTCTCTGTCTCCGCGTGTCAGTCGCCACTCTGGCCCGTGACGTCAGCACGGGGCTCTTGACTAGACCCGCGGCTCATTTGCATAATCAATCCGCTTCGGCCAATCACAGGGCGGCGTGAGCCGACAGAGCACAGTGGAGGCGGAGCGAGAGTCCAAACATTTGTACGGCGCCTGACAAAATAGCTAAAACTACAGAGACCGTGTTTATTAAAGAAACATGTTTGTAAAGCTGCATTTAGTACCTGTAACCCTTTAATGGCAATAACAGTTTTAGGTTTGCGTTTAAAATAGTGTTTTAATGTCAAGTTTTGCTGTTTGATCATTATTTACACTTCTCTGTGTAACAGGCCAAAATCACTGCAGACCTCCATTATCCTCTAAGAAACAGACGATTCGTGTGAGCTTGCGAAGACAGTAAAGGTTTAATTTATACCATTTCAACAAAACATAATCGTGCAATTCCTAGCAATAATCTTTCTAACAAAAACAATTCGTTGTGATCACATTTACCTCGAGGTCAGTGCTGTGAAATATACATACAGAAAGATGTAACGCTGGTGACAGACCATCGACCTCTGCTTACAGACCTCTACCACATGTGGCTGGCACAAACCAGATGGGTCTAAAAATGTCAGGTCGAGTCGTTTTATCTGAATAACACGTATTATTTAAAAATCAGTTTTATAATATGCGTAACACCAGCCATGCTCGTACAGATGTTTAAATAAGTGGATCAATGCAATATTGGTGAAATGTGTCGTAACTCATATTTTACTGTTTGATGTATTAAAATGGCGAAATTAGAAACGTTTCGTCTGTGTGAACGCGCGACTTGTTGCTGTCCGTGGTGCTGAAACACAGATGAACACACAGTACAATAAAAATCACAGCGCAAAGTGATGATAATCACGGAAAATGAGCAGAAGGAACACAATGGACGGTGATTATGAATTTCCCTGTATTGTTTTGTAAGAAAAGCCGTCGCGCTTCACACTTGTGCTGCTGTTCAACAGATGAATCTTCCGTCTCGAGCCGCTGTGCCGCTTCCTGTTAATGATCCCGCTTCACTTCTCTCTTCATGCAGGAAAACACGAGGGAATAAAAGACTCTATTCAGTGGCTGCTGGAGTTTTTCTCCTGCGCGTCATTTCTCTGCGGATCCTGCCGTGTTTTATGAGCTAGAGTGAAATCATCATTTTTTGCCTGTTGTATCAGAGGTTTTTCATTTGCATAAAGCGTCGATAATTTCGACCCCAATGTCGCGCACACAGAGATCTACAGCAACGACTGGAGTCAAAACAACACGGGGAGAGACGGAGAGAGAGACAGACAGACACAATTTAAACTTTCTCAAATCTAATCTTTCTGACTGACTGTTCACGCTCGTTTTCAGATGTAATCAGATCAGCCTGTCACACGTTGTGTTCAGTGTCTGAAACATCTACATCTGTTATCAGCTACATACTGTATCCAAACTCCCCAAACTCATGCCGACATTTTCACTTATTTTTTAAAAGTGTTTAAGTAAATAAACACATAAATAAATGCAACTGGTACTGGAAATTTATTTTGGGGTGCTTAAAATAATCTCGCAATAAACACATTTTTAATTCAAAGTTTTAATCTGAGCAAATTCATTTGATAAAAGTGTGCAGGCTCACTGACACATACACTTTGGATGTTTTATGGGGACATTCCATAGACGTAATGGTTTTTATACTGTACAAACTGTATATTCTATCCCCCTACACTAACTCTGTGAAAGCTGTGACAGAAAACTTTCTGCTATTTTAGATTTTCAGAATAGATCATTCTGTATGAGGACCATAAAGGTCACCATTTACTGGTATTACAATACTGGTGGGGACATTTAATCCCCATAAACTAGTGAAAACCAGGACCACACACATACACACACACACACACACACTGTAAGAAGAATGACATCCTGTCTGTTTACAGTCTGTCTGACCCTCATTGCCTCCCGCTGGGCAGAGGGGGGGGCATTAAATGCCAGAGAATAAATCCATAAAAAACAAACTCACGAGGGGTCACCCAGACTGCCAAGAGTCATTCGGTTACCAGGAACGAATGAATCCCAGAATTCTCTTCGGCTGCCGCCTGCTGGTCCTCTGAAGCAGACCAAACGTCTCCCAGCGTTCATGTTTCCTGTAGAGAAAACATCCCGCACATAATGAGTTCCAGCAGTGTGAGAACTCACTTGTGTATTTATTGAAGAGGAAATGAATTCAGCTCTGCTTTGTATTAAATATGTCTGGTGTATTTTCAGCAGTAATTATAAGAACTCCAGTTTAACTCAGAGTTAAACTTATTTTGCTGTGATACAGAAACCTTCAAAGTATAAAAGGAAAATGTTCCTGTTATTACTGTGAATCAACAGTTCAACCAACCTGTCATCTTTACTCACCTTCATTTCATTCCAAACTCCTACATAAAAAAAGCTGTTTAAAGTCACCATGAAATCAAAAGAGGAGTGAAACAACAAAAGAGAAACATTCACATACATTTACACAAAAAGTGAATTGAATCTGTATTGCTCTCCTGTGTCCCGTCACACTGCATGACGTGTGAACACAGATCTATTTCTGACATGTTTCTTCTGGTTTGGCAGCACGCAAACCGTTTTACTTGACTCAGAAACACACAATCTGTTCAGCTCCACTCACTGCTGAACAAATCCAACAGCTGAAAAAATCAACACCAGGAATAGCAGGTTTCTGTTCACACCTGAGGGTGTGAGATGACTGAGACCTGCTGCTCTTTCTCTGTCTCTTAAAGGCCAAATGTCTCTTATGTGGTACTAACAGCCAAACAACAGGGCAAAATATTTATTGTTCCCCAAATCTGTCAGGAAGAGCACAAACATGCCAATCTATGATCTGTTGACAGTATTCTTCATCTTCATCAAAATTCTCCAGCTAACAGGGAATGTTCTCAGATCGTTGGCTTTCTTACAGTTATGTTAGTAGAATGTGATGTCTGTAGATGCAGCACATCTTTATGTGGCTATCTTTATACAGCTCTTCTTCTGCTATCATTTATTACCAACCCCTCTGACCCTTACAGCAGTTAGAGTGAGTGAGAGAGCGAGAGAGAGAGAGGAGATGAGATGGTTGTCCTTTTAAAGACACAGTCTGTCAGAATTCATTGGAGTCCAGCGCTGCCCACATTACATGTGCTGTCAAAATAATGACATTAGTGTGTGTTAATGGAGAGCTCAGTAAGGAAACACGGTCTGTCAGCACATGCATCAAACAAACAGTACACATCATCTAAACAAACAAGAGCTGATGGATCTCACACACACACACACACACACATCAAACAAACAGTACACATCATCTAAACAAACAAGAGCTGATGGATCTCACACAAACTCACACACACATCAAACAAACAGTACACATCATCTAAACAAACAAGAGCTGATGGATCTCACACACACACACACATCAAACAAACAGTACACATCATCTAAACAAACAAGAGCTGATGGATCTCACACACACACACACACACACACCAAACAAACAGTACACATCATCTAAACAAACAAGAGCTGATGGATCTCACACACACACACACACACAC
>JAZGTI010008736.1:0-19735 GCA_036877585.1 Botia kubotai | reverse complement strand
AAGAGTGGCCACACAGCGTCCCCACTGCACAGTGTTGTGTTTGATAGCCTCTGCTACACTTTCTCACAGGGATGCTAACAGGCTAACAGGCCATCCCCTACATTACTGCAGTGTTTGGAATGACACTTCATGTTCCATCTAAAAAAGCTTTTAGGTTCTTCAGCTGTGCAGAGCTGTCTGAGGTTGTGCTAGGATCAGACGGGTTTCTTTGAGTCTGTCAGAGGAGAGTTTGAATTTGACTCACCTGCTTTGCTGATATTGAGCTCTGAGAGAGCTTGGGAGAGTCCGCTGGGATCGAGCCCAGCGGTGGTTCCCAGTATGTCGTGCACAGCATTACGTCTGCCCGTCCTTCCAGAGGCGATGAAGTCTTCATACGTCACCTCGACATCAGTCATATCTAACGCGTTTCAACATAGCCGTGCCTGAAACAGAGACCGATGGCTTTATAGACTGAAACGAAGCTATCGATGACCAATTAAAGGTTATATCAGAACTTCAAGAGATAGTTTACCCAAAAATAAAATCCCACCTTGATGTCATTACAAACCTGTATGACTTTCTAGCTTTGGAGGAACATAAAAGAAGATATTTTGGAATACCACACAATTGTGGCACCCATTGAATTCCATTGTATAGACAAAGAACCACTGAGACATTTCTCAAAATATCTTTTTTTGTGTTCCTTTGTGTTCTACAGAAGAAAAAACATATACCCAAGTAATCACCAGATGACTCCTGCTTTGCATTAGGATTGGTGATTTGCATGTAACGCAGGCCTCTGTGCCTGTCAATACAAAACCCACTGAAAACAACAGCCTTAGTCTGGTTGAAGCACTCTTCAAAATATCAAATCACACCAAAAGATGTCAGATAATGTATAGTTTCTAAGTGAATGCCATTAAAAATACAATGCAGATACGTTACAGACTTTAATTCAAACGTATAAAAGATATGTGTTCATGTATATATGCTGTTTACTCAAAAGTTACACAGTCAGCTGATATATATATGTCTATTATTCTCTATAAAGGAACTAAATCGATTTTAAAAAGACAGCCAGCCAGAAATGTAATCTAAAACTCAGTTTGTTTATGTTTTCCCCAACCCCCAGGAACAGGAGCTCAGGTCTTATTCCAAAAAATCAATATGGATTTGTGAGTGAACAGTTCCACAAAGCAGCAGTGACAAGCATACAAAGTTGTCACAAACACTTCCTGTCTAAGACAAGGTAGGTCTCTGTGCAATCCACCAACGCATCCTCAGAGACAGCCTGTGCGAGAGGTCGGACAAAACAGCCCTAACAAATTGACAGAGGGCAGAATTCAACAGTGGAGGTTCAACAGCGCTGCACATCTTACATAACAAAGAACAAGAGTGTTTTAGAAAGAGTGTTTTATGCTTGCTTAAAGCAATGCGGATTTGACTTCAAACGGTTAAGCCAGGTGTATAAAATGACACATGACTCTGCTGTATAATTAACACAAGACAGCTAAATGCATTGCGACAACATTGAAATAAACCGATGAATCTTTTAATAATTAATCATGATTAAACCATTCAGTGCCACAAACGATAAAGCATAATATTATTTAGAGCCAAGCGGATGCAATACATACGTGTCAAGCATATAATGTTGCGACACTTGCCTTTGTTTAATAGCCCACACGAACAATTTAGAATATTCTACCACCTTATGTAAATTTGTCTATTTATTAAATACTTTTATAAAAGCATTGGTTTTATTATGAATTAAAAAAAGAAATATGTCAATTATTTTGTCTTTGATGTCCCGTCTCGTTCTTAGTCGTGATGTCACGTGCACTCGGTAATAACGTCATATAAACTCGCACAGCATCCAGCATGACATATCCAGCGGACGTGTAAATCCCTACAAATTTACAGCACAGCATAGGCTACAGATGCACTTAAATGAACGCAACGGGTTACGTAAAGCTGACAGGCAGATAATACGCAAATACGGATGAAATTATTGAATTATTACATAATTACACTCCGCCTGCTTATTTTTTAGGCTTATCAAATCATCGGCAGACCGTACCTGTTTCAGTCTGGACGTTTCCCTAGTTGTCAGTGCTGTGCAGTTGTGTCGCTCCGGTTAATACTTCAGTAAGATGCGACGAAACGCTGTCGGTGGTGCTAGCTCGCTCCACGAGAAGAATGACGTATGCGTGTTGCTGCTGCTGATGATATACGAGGATTATCGGAAAAGCATTCAGTCCGTTTACGCTCCGAGATGCCTGCTCAGTGTACAGAAACATAGCACAGAAGTGACGTGAAATCTTTTTTATATCAATAGAGATATGGAGACATGGGGCAAACGTCCCAGCTAACAATTTTATGCTATAAGAACGTTTCCCCAATGTAACAAAACGTTCCTTCCATTAGTAACAAAAACGTTTACATTTTTATTTTGTTTTATTTTGAGGTCTAAAAAGTCCAGTTTCCAGGCATTGTTTTAACATTGTTTCTTGGTTATAAAAACATTATTTAAACCTTTTTAAATTCTGTAACTCTTTTTAAAAACGTTCCACTAACAAATTAAGAAAAACGTTTTTGATATATGATGTATAACAATCAAAAACGTTTCACGCTCAAGAACGTTTGCGATAACCTTGAGAGAACGTTTAGAGAATGTTAGCCAACGTTCTGAGAACGTTCCCCGTAGGCTGGGGTAGACCTGGCTGATTGAGAAGTAGTGTTCCCTTCTTTACCCTGTTAACATGCTGCGATTCCTTTAAAAGTCTAAAAGTGATGTCATGGTGATAACGCAGGTTAGGTTTCCCCTAACAAATCAAGTTTATCAGTGACCAGTTCTTTATAATGAGCACGTGACCTTTCTGTTTGCACCCCAAATCGTACTGTTTGGACATTAACCAAATCAATTCAATGCCTTCATTCAGTCATTCAAACGTTATTTGACAGACTATGAGAAAATAAATGGTGCAATATGTGTCATTTCAAATTAAACATAGCTGTCCTTATGGTTCAATTGAGTACATTCCACATAGTGCAGCTGTTGTTCTGTCCGGCATTTTCCCACCATACACGACAGATGTGCTGCGATTCAACCCAGTAGAAGAGTGAAACTATTGTTCCACATCTCAGCCCAAACACATATTGAATTGTTGCTTCGCCGGGCCGTCTAAACAAGGTCCTTACAGAGCGTTAAACAGAGGAATATGTTGCAATATGGTGAAGTGCTATCCGCAATGAGTTATGTGCATCTAAAAATATTGATTTAGAAAACAACGTGCCTGGAGATTTAACGGGATATATAATTCTAAGAAGGAAATAGCCAAAAAACCTAAGTAAAATCTTATGCAAAAAAAATATAATTCATATAGATATCATGAAACCTATAATATCAAAAATACAAACGGACATTATAAATATATTTGCAGACTCAGAAAGACATTTGCTTGGTCGCCTCCCACGTCCCACCTAGTGGTCAAATGCGATACTGCGCTTCGGTTATCCTTAAAGGAAAAGACCAATCAAATATACGGATACTAGCATGTGGAGAGGCTACCTAGGAAAGCCTAGCTGCTACAGCATCGCATGCAGTGTATTACCAGGCAAAAACGATGGAGGAAATAGAAGGTAAGGCTTTAAAACCAAAGATATAGGTCAATATGTTTGCGCAGTTAAGGAGATGAAACCGCTAGCTCTTGATGTAAGAGTTGTTTTTGGGACAGCAGCTGTGCGTTACGAGGTTTATCACCATGGAAAACAACGACGCCCTGTAGGACCATACTGTTGTTTAACTGTAATTTTCTATACTGTATTTTCAGTTATTTTTGTTTTTGGTGGCTTTAAATGCTTGTGTTGCGACATTTTAATCTTTTAGGCACAACAACATACACTTGTCATTCGGGTTAGAATCATGTATTGTAACGTTCAAATTCAGATACAACAAGATTTTGTGCGTTTTGTATTCAATTAAAAGATTAAATGTTCATTTTGAAAAAGGTTTCCTCTATGAATCGACGTCCGCCGTTTCATTCAGTACATCAGTTTATTGTTTTGCTTGGAATGACATTATTGACCTGATTTCACATTGTCATTGTACAGCCACTTTATTTGCGTAAAATAACACACACACACACACACACACACACACACACACACAACTGACTAAACTATTTCCTTATCTCTTTTTCTGTCTGTACTTCTTGTATTGTTATATTGTATAGCTTTGTTACTAATTACGGTTTAATTTCGCTCCTCAGAATCCGCACCGGTTTCTGAAGAACTGGTGCCTTGCAAAATATGTGGAAGAAGTTTTTTTGCACGGGTTATTGTAAGTATTTATTATCTTCAGGGGACATGACTGTCATTGAAAGCTATTATTAAATCGTCATGTCAAATGTGGTTTGGCAAACAGAAAGATAATTACTANTTGCGTAAAATAACACACACACACACACACACACACACACACACACACACACACACACACACACACACACCTGACTAAACTATTTCCTTATCTCTTTTTCTGTCTGTACTTCTTGTATTGCTATATTGTATACCTTTGTTACTAATTACGGTTTAATTTCGCTCCTATATATATATATATATTAGTATTGTGTGTGTGTGTGTGTGTTGGGGGTTTACGTTACCATATATTTACAGAAAGTCAGCAAAACCTGACAAATAAGAGTGAAATAAGAGCTGTGGGGGATGTCCTCATTTGTACAAGCGCTAAAAATAGAGTAAATGAAGATTTTTAAATTGTAAAAATGCAGTAAGTTTTAGGGTTAGGTTATAATGTTTATAACTAGGTGTGTGCAAAAACAGATGACTGAGAAGGAATGTCCCCATTTAAATTGATTAGTAAGTGTGTGTATATTGTGCCCTTGATAATACTGCATTGTTTGTAATACGTTGTGTATTTCCTGGCAATTACTAATACTAACTAATACTAATACTAAGGCAATTACTTCAAAGTTAATTGCCTTATTTAAAGCTAGCAACAAAAACTGGGTTATAACGCGTCATAAAGTAAACGCAAATTGTGGCGTTATTAATCAATCAACACAGTGCTGACACAGTAATTTGAGACATGCCCACTTTGTTCTAGAAAAAACATGTGCCCATATGCCAGAAGGCGGCAGCAAAACGGAGGAAGGTGTTTGACTCCAGCAGACAAAGGGCAGAGGGCACCGATATTCCTACAGTCAAACCTATAAAACCAAAGGTGAGGAAACCACAGACACCACATTCTGTTCACACTGGTTATTTTGATGTGAATCTGGATCTAGTTCACCCTGAAATTTACTTTGCATTGTATATTTTACAAACTGCACCAAAGTTGTTTACAGATCACCATTGCATATCATGGCATCATGCTTGTGTGCGTGTAAATAGTTCAAAGCTTTTGTGCCTTCATCGCACATTGTGTTTCCGAAGCCTCAGGAACGTTTTTGTTTACTCACCTCGTGTTACACGCCACAAACATCTCAGTAGTGACAACAAAAAGAACAATGTGAACACAAAGCAAAAGAAACATTGTTATTGTTATTTTACCGCCTTTAAAACCTTGTTGCCTGGCAACACGGGTAAACATTTTCACATTGAGGCATAGGAATTTTGGAAACATGCCAAAGTTCCGAACAGTCGGAACTCTGATTTACATTTTGTGCTTATGTGAAAACATACTGTGCAGTTCCAAAAATATAGCGCGAAACCTTTAACTCTACGGCTACCCCTATATCATTTCCCAATGTCCTGAAATTTTCTGAAACCCATTTTAATTGTGTTTCAGTTACACAGTTCTTCCAGCAGCTCTAAGTCTGATAAAGTAAGTTGAACGTTCGATTTTCACGTCTGTTGTTTTCTAAGTATATCTGAATTGTTGTCTCGCCGTGGCACTTCTAACATAATGGAGTCAGTGTATTAATATTTGCTTTGCAATGCATTCAGTGGAACATTAAAATGCTAAGCATTGACTTAGGCATATCTTGCAGGCAGTACAGACTGTGCTGAAACCAGGCTGTGGGCGGGGTCACAGGGTTGTGTATTTTAGTTTGGGTCATAGGGTTGTGCATTCTAGTTTGGGTCATAGGGTTGTGTCTTCTAATTTTCGAATAATGATTTGTGCTTGTGAGCTAAAAGAATAAACATCATTGAGATTTTCACCCTCTGGGATCAATAAACAATGTGTATTTACGTATCTTGATATACAATAGACGTTTATTATATATTATCTCATAGAAGCACAAATTTGCTACAACACTGAACTGATGTGGGTAATTAAAGACATGTATATTGTTACACTTCATTCTTTATGTACTAGTACTAGTACTTATTCTTACTGTCCCCCAAAATGCCTCAGTTTTTAAACAGCGTCTTGGCTTTTCAAACAGCCTGAACCCCCCAAGAAACAGTCCAATTGGCGTCGGAAACACGAGGAATTCATCGCCACAATCCGCGCCGCCAAAGGCTTAAATCAAGTGATGAAAGATGGCGGACCTCTTCCTCCACCCCCTCCTCCATCCTATGATCCAGGTTAAAAAGGTGTTTGTTTAATGACACTAGGTGTAGTTACGGTAATGTCACCACTAATGTGCGATCGACTGTTTCAGATTATATTCAGTGCCCGTACTGCCAGCGACGCTTTGGTGAGAACGCAGCCGATCGCCACATTAAGTTCTGTAAGGAACAAGCGTCCCGGATCTCCAACAAGGGCAAGTTTTCTGGAAGTGATAAAGCAAAGCCTCCCGCCAGGACTCAGGTAAGGCATTATTCTAAATATCACATCGGTCACATGATCGATGTGATATTATTTTGCGTCTCCTCAAATATTACATTTGGTGTTTAGACAGTCTTGTCCTTCATTACCTTGCTTGTTTTTTAAAGTCACAGTTACATTTCAGCAGTCATTTCTGTGTAATTAGAAATTAATATTAACCAAACAGTTGATGTTTCCTTTGCATTCCCTCTTTTTTTTAAACTCATTTTTATTAGGCGCTGGGAAAAATATGTTTTTTAGGAGCTGGATTCTCAGAAATTGCCCACCCTACATTTAAATTATTTCATTGACCTTGGAGCAAATTGGATTGTTTTGTCACAGATAAAAAACTAATCCAAACCAGGAAGAAAAAACACATCTTAAAACCTCAGTCGTACCCCAACCAGGAATATGAACCAAAAATCCAGATGACTCCAAACACTCAGTTCATTAAAAGGCCCACAAACAGAAATGTTCTTGCCTGTAATAGCACCTACTACTGACTAGCAATAACAAGACCCATCTATATGCTCCACCTGGAGTTCCTGTTTAAATATGAAATACGCCAAGTTACACAGGAAAGAAAAATGCAGTACTCACAAACAAACTCTTGGCCACTACAGCCTCCGATGTTTATACCAAATGTGTTCTAATTTTACTCTGTTCTGTACTTCTCTGCAAAATCACACTTGTCTCTGTAACCGAAGATAAATTAAGAGTTTTATTCGAACACATGTTTTCTATGCTGATTATATCATGAAGATAAATACAGATGTGCTGCCTGTAGACAATCCAGACCCTTCACACCAGCTGTTTAATGAAAGCAAAATAAGTGCACCAATGTGGTTGAGGTGATTTTGCCAAGACGTCTTCCAAACTTTTTGTTGGCCCTGGAACAACATTCCTGTCAAAGAAACATAGTGTTAATCTAAACCTTAACTCAAAACCTCATTTACCCCTAAAATCAAGGGGAAACAATAGGTGAATAAGTTCAAAACCAAATATTGTCCCTAACCTACTCCTGCAATCTGATTGGTCGATACAAAAATTGTTCCAGGACCAACAATGACTTTGATTCGGGAACATGTTGTACTTGAAACCAAGTTCGCCCAGTACAGATGCGTATATGTGTGTCTGTGTAATAAGTTATATGTTGGTACATTGAATTGTTTCCTCTGTCACACTGTTATTTGTTGACAGTGCGGTGAGTGGATTGATATAAACAATACATTCTTTTGTGTCTGCAGTACAAACCTCCTTCAACAAAGGCAAAGGCAAATTCCCCAGCTGTACCCGCAGTCTCCTCTCGACTGCCACAGCGCTCCGCTTATGGTCAGGGTGCTGGAACAGGTATGGATTCACTGTATTTTGATACATAGAGGTGAATGTTCCAGTTAATATTTTGGTCACCGGCAGTCATTATGAAACCTGGCATTCCTGTTAACCTGTTACCAGCAACTGTGATCACGTTACAAGTTACAAGTTACAAGTTACAAGTGGAGTTTATTGTCATTTCAGCCATATACAAGTACATAGTAAAACGAGACAACATTTCTCCAGATAAGGTGCTACATAAAACAAACACTAAACAAACACTAAACATCACAGACATAAGGGCTACATAAATTAAACAAAGTATATACATAAAGTGCACACGTGCAAAAACGTGCAGAGAGCACAAGACAGTGTAACAAATGTAAATTTGTACATTAAGTTCTGGTGCCAATGTGGGAGATTTGAGTCGAATCTGGCATGCAGTTTGTTTTCCGATTTCATCATCCAAAAAAAGGGAAATTAGTAACAGCAACAAATACAACAGGTTAACTTGCATCCACTATAGCATATATTAAAATCTCTCGTAAGAAGTAATTACGTGTTTCTAAAAACCATAGGAAACCCCCCCCAGGAAACCCTCTATCAAAGTTATCACAAAATGTTTGCAGTAACGTTAGTAGAATGTTAGCTAGTTGTTACCGGGGCTGCACCATTATATTAAAATGCAGATGTTGAAAAACTGTTTCACAGTGTTTAAGGCGCTGTCTATGGTACACACAGCTATTGAAAATGTCATTAAAAATCACTCACTCACTCACTCACTCTTTGCATCATCATTCCTAGCATCCGGCATTCCTAGCACCAAATCCTCGTCCACTGGCTCGGTGAGAAGCGCCTCATCAGGATACTCTTCTTTACGGAACACATCTTCTGGTCTGACCAGCCCTCCCTCTGAGTAAGACTCCTACTGCCTAATCCTGATGTGAGGTTTTCCATTCCTGAGGAAATAGGTTTAACACCGCCATTCCAATTGTGCCCGCAGAGCAAACATAAAACCCAAAAGCTTGGGTCCACAGAGCTCACTGAAAAGCCCCCCCTCAGGAATAGGAATGAACAACAAGAAGAAGGTCCAAAACGCAGACAATTGTATTTCAAGGTATGTGTTTTCCTGAAGTTCTGGTCTGGTTGGTTACCTCCTTTGTGGGCCCTTGTTTAAGAGTTCAGTCTTTAGCTGTTTTTTTTTTAGCCCAAAGTCACAACAGTCACTCTAGCTCAACTGGTAGAGTGTTGGGTTAACAGCACAAAAGGTTGTGGGTTCGATTCCCAGGGAACACACGTACTGATCGAATGTATAGCTTGAATGTACTGTAAGTCGCTTTGGATGAAAGAATCAGCCAAATGCCTAAATGTACATTTATTAGACGTACAGCTCATATATACACATATATATGTACAGCGCATATATACATAATATGAGCTGTTTTACAGAGTTACCACAGTAACCTGCACAAACCTAACAATTGCTTGTTTCCCTAACGTTCCTTGTTCAGCCCAAATCCTAATTCTAATGAAACCTTTTTTGCTTTCAGTTTTGCTGTCCATAATGGGTAACAGACATTTGATTTTTTTGAACTTCTTTTATTAGGAATGATGTCAATTGCTCCACTACAGGAACTAAGTTCTGCCACGAGTGTGGGACCAAGTACCCGGTGGACTGGGCCAAGTTCTGCTGCGAGTGTGGAGTGAAAAGAATGTACGTTTGATAGTAAGATCAACAGAAAGACTGACTCACTGTATCCATGTTGAATACTCCTTTCCAGCCCCTTTCCTAGGGTTAGAGAATCTGTGCTGTAAAAGTGGCCCCTCCTCTTCTGTTCAGTTTTTATATATATATATATGAAAGTGCAATATGATTGAGTCCGAAAGAGTATTATTTTAGCATATTACCATTTATAGTTATTCAAAAATTCAGATTAGTTAAATTTAGTTGTTGATCTTTAGTCAGACTAGTTTGAAGACAGGCCTTAAAGGGGACTGTATCATAACATGCCACATTTCATTGGTTTGCGAAACAATATCGTAATATAGTATTTCTCTGTGTAAAGAAAAAATTCAATGCTTTCATTTAATTTAAAACAAAATTATTTATGTTTTTCTACGTTTTCTAGGTTAAATACATTGAAAATAAGTCTTACGTTGAACAACCCTCTTTTATATTTAACTTTTTTATACATTCCTGTTTGTTTTGTGTGTTTTTAACAGTATTCAATGTTGTGTAGAAATCGTCATTGTCGTACATTTATTAGACGTACAGCTCATCACAGCATCTGTTCGACCTTTGTTGAGCGAATTTATCCAAAACATTACACGAAAGACATTCAAAATGTAAAGGCAACTGAAACCGAAATCTCACTGAAATCTCACAAACTTACCGTACTACACACAAACAGTAGCTTTACATCGGTGGTCTACTGCTGTTACCGATGTTTATTACCGCTTTAGCACTGCGGTCCAGGGTGAGATGGTCAAAAGGTTAGTGTCTTCTCGCTGATCTGAGTTCAGGTGTGTTGAGAGCGTCACGCCGCACTTTGCTATGCTTGTACTACTTTGGTGCTGGTCTGAAAGCATACGTTATGTATTCTGAATTACAGCTACCTAATTTATGACGTCATTTGCCATTGAAGGACTGAATTGTTTGAATGGCTCATGAGTTGAATCCACATGAATAAAAAGTGGTAAAACAGATAGTTAGTGTCCTTATGTTTATTTAATAAGGGGTTGTGTTCATTTACCCTGGTTACGTCAACGTTTCAGTGTGTTTCTCTGAACCAAATATATTCTAGCAGCTGCAGGCAGGAAATTACACAACTGGTGTTGTAGTTAGTCCAAAATGTAACTTAGGGAAAACAGCTCTTTACTAGAAATGAGTCATGCATTTATTTAAAAATATACACAGTAACAGTGCTGTACCTTCATTATAAGGATTTTTGCGATCGGAAATCTGACAGAACTGTACAGCTGCTCCAGTACATGAAACATGAAAACATGAAAGCACATCATATGAAAATACAATGAGAAAATATACAAATCTTTTCTGAACCCTAATTCTTTAGCATTCGGTGGCTAATATAACATTCTGTTTGTAGAAAAAAAGTGTAAAGCTTTTCAATAGCGTTCCATTTGTTATCACTAGTTAATGCATTCGCTAACATGAGCTAACAAAAAAGTGCTGTGAAAACGGGGAGCTAAACCCGAGTCAGTTCAGTATGCATTAACTAATCTTAACATACACAACATTATAAATGTTGAAATAAACAGCTTCTATTAATATCAGTTAATGTTAAAGTATTGTTAATTTTTAGTTCATAATAACGAAGATAGTAAACTCATGGCAATGGAACCTTATTGTGACGCGTTACCAAAAACATTTTACATCAACATAACATTTTGAAACCTCAGCATGCATATTAGTTTACTGATAAAAGATTTTTCATGTCAATGTTTATAGGAGTTTATCGTAGCGCTCATTTCTCCACAGAAAGGCAATGGAAGAACTCGCGTCTTCTTCAGTCACGCGCTTCAGAAGTCGTTTAGCTTGAATGGCACATGGCGTGTCCAGATATTTCTTCATACTTTCATTCATTTCTAATAGATCTATGAGATGGACGGAGGCCAAGTACCTATTTGCTTAGAAGTCTCTTGTGAAATCTTCTTCATGTGTTGACTTAGTGAGAGGCATTGTATTGTTCAAAGTATGTCTGTATGGCGGCAAGAATGTGTTTCATTTTGCAAAGCTTCCACTTTCGTAATGGCTTTTGCTTTGAATGTTCTCTCTGTGCTCAAATGAAACAAACAAAAAAAAATTAATATTGTAAAACAATTGGTAAGCAAACTGAAGGGGTATGTTAATAATGATGTGAAGTTTTAGTGGAGTCTGAGTCACTAGCTGTTTTCAAGAAACGACTAAAAACTCAACTATTTCGTCTTCACTTCCTTAACTAATCAACTGACACCGCCACTACCTCTACTTCTACTTTTATTAAAAAATTAAAAAATAAATAAATCTGGCTTCCCACAATGTGCTGGAATACCTGAGACCTGTTTATAGCACTTATTCATTGTTGCTCTTATAGTTGTTGAAATTGCTTCCTTGTCCTCATTTGCAAGTCGCTTTGGATAAAAGCGTCAGCTAAATGTAAATGTAGTTAAGACTGTTTGTGTCGGGCAGTTACCTTTCCATGGCACGAGCAATTCAAAGAAATGTTTATGTCTTCCACAAGGAAAGGTAAACTAGTAATGCCAGGCGGTGTGTTTATAGCCTCTGATTGCACTCGCTGATGAATCTTTCTCAGCTGTCCATTAACTCGGCAGATTTTTTGGAGGATGGACTGGGTCTGTGAGCGAATCAGAAACAAGCAAGTGAGCCAACCCAGAGTAATGCAGCGATATTTATGCATACATAAAGCTGCAATTCATAACTATAACTTTTTTTTTATTAAAAATGAACAAAAATCAGTTATTGAGCAAGTACATGTTAGGCCAATACATGATTTGAAATAATGTCCTTATTTTATCCCAATTCACAATGTATTAGTATATAATAATGATTTATAATTTAAGTGCTTGGGTCTGATTTTGTAGGTTGTACAGAGCTGATTTTCTGGTTTGTAAACAAAAAAAAGATCCAGCTACTTCCAGGTACTGTAGTTGGTGCAACGTTTGTAGCTTGTTCTTAAGGCAGCTGTTTAGAGGTAAAACTTGTCATCCAGGTTAAGAATATAAATCTGCAGGTACCCTGCAATTTTAGGTTTCAAACAGAGATGGCAGTATAGAGGCAAAAGTTAAAAGAGATTGCATCTTTAATAAACAAGTGATTGCCAATCTTTAATAGGTGAATCCCATTTTAAACCCTAACCACACTAGCGAGTCAGAATGTAACACCGGTCCTTAATGCTGATTGGTTAATAGCCACGGTTTCAAGATCAGCTGTGACCTCGTCGAGCAAATATTTGTATCACTGTGTGACATTCAGCTGATTATTGTTTTTGTTGCATAGCAACATTACATTACTATTTACATTTGTGACCCTTTTTTGTGGGACATTTCATTGTGCTCGCTTTGTGTCATGTCTGACAACGCCCTTCATGCGTAAATACATATTTAGAGCACTGTCTCTGTTGCTTTATTGGACAGAAGTTGTACCCTCTGGGTATCTGCCCAGTCCATGTCAAATTGATGCTAATATGCTATGTATAACGCTTTGCGGCTGACCAGTATGTGTTTGAGGCTTATGTAACAGTATAATCTTTTGGAAAGTGTGGGAGGGGAATAATATTTAGAAGCTGATTCCTTAGAGCTCCAAAGTGAAACCATTACAAACCTGTCACGTTTTAGTTTGGATGGCCTTACTGTCACGTATAAGACGCTGTCACGTGAGAAACGAGTCGTGGCTGTTAACTTTCAGCTTGAGGCGGAAGTCAAGACTCGCGCATAAGGAGATTCTTAAACAGAGACGAAGTTTTAATAGTCAAAAATGCATAGACGTTTTCTTACTTTTGGCTCCCGCAACGTTGTTGTTGTGCAGTTCAAATTTAGTTGGTCAATTCTGTCCTTCTAAAAAAGAAAATTATATTAAATTATATTATTAAAATTAATTAAGAAATGATAAAAAAGAAACAACACTACAATAAGGTTCCATTTGTTTAAAGTAATAACAAACAACAATACAGCGTGTATCTTAATGTTAATTTCAACATTTACTAATGCATTTAAAAAGAAATACATACACACTACGTGAAACCAAAACCTGCGCCGTTCTATTCCATATGTTTCACATTAAAGTAATACTTACAATATGCTTCAGGCGCGGCTCAATGACATTGCGGTAATCCTCGGTGACTTTATTTTCTATATTGTCACTTTCACAGGAAAACGCAAGAGGTAGCATAGCAAGCGTCAAAATAGAATTGACAAGAAAATGCTGGGAATAAAAAGAACATGGATGACATTACAAAAAGTATGCTTGCAATGATCCTATTTAGTGTTAAATAAATGCTGATTAGGTTTTCACTCGCTATGCGTAACACTATCTGTCCCATATTGCCGCCGTCCTTGTGCACCCGTATAAATTAAAACATTTAGCAAGAGCCATTTAGCTAATAAGAGCTATCAAACTTGCGCTTTAGTGCCCGGGATTTAGGGATCAAATTTTCCCAGAAAGTTTCCACGTGCGCAATCCCTCACAAATGAACATTCAGTTTCGTAATAAACGTGCTTTCTCGTAAATCCTTCCCGAGTTTCATTTTAACACATGCGATATAAGAACCGGGAATCCCCTGGTAACGACAGCTATATATGTGCAACCTGCTCCTGCAGTCTGGCATACACTATGTCCGCGCACACGCCGTGAGAGCGAAGGTAAGAGATTGTATTTGCGCCTTTTCATTGTGCAGCGAAACCCCAGACTGGATTTGGAGACAGAGGCAACGCGCAACAAACTTCTGTATGTATGAACTTACCATTGATCATTTTTGAGGCATGTTCACATGCAGACCGAACCAGTTGCTGCAGTCTCGTCTCAAACCGGATAGATGGAAATCCATGTTTTTGTTACGGCTTTGATTTTCACATAAAAACAACTTGGTGTTCGGTTATTTAGTGGACTCCAAAGGTTTCCTCGCGGTTAGGTCATTGAAACGCTCATAGTCCACGGGAATAATAAAACTTCCGTCACTGCTGGATCGCTTTCGTTTTCTCTCTGCATGATATGGGCTATAGCGCTTTAAGCCATGGTCTGTGTGTTTGGACCCAGCGGGAAGGATAGTGCACCGAAAGGAGGGGCCTTCCCAGTTCACACATGATAACTATCTAGTGACAGTCATTCTGGTCTGATTGCATTCACCTAGAGTGCGTGACTGTTAGTGTTTTTGTATCGAATTATACAGCAGTGTCAATAATACCGCAAATACTAAATGAATGAGCAAACGTGGCCTAATAACGCTCTGCGCCTCTTAAAATTAAGGCCTTGCCCATCTTTAGAAAGATATTTGTAGTCAGGAAAAGGGCACAGGTAAAATAATTACAGCTAATAACAACAGAGAGGTCCATACATTAAAAATAAAACTATATCAAATGTAATGAAACGAGAAAAAATAACTAAAACAAGCTGTTAGTGCTGCTTATTTCATTTGGTATCAAGTTGTAAACAAACTTACCTGGATATCTTCTGAAAATCAGCTAAGCGCTGTTAAATATGGATAGTCACATTTAAATATGTTAATGTTTAATTATGATATCAGAATGTTCTGGCATGGCAATAATAGGGAGAATATTGGTACAGATTGGATCAAAGATTAGAGGTCAGTAGTGTCATGCAGGAACACTTGAGAGTCTCACAAGCAGCTAATGATAATTAAAGTCATCCATCACCTCTTACACCTGATACCAAGATGACTTATCAGACAAGACCTTACTTGCTTCTAAAACAATGATTCACTGACCAACTATTTCTCCGCCTTCACTGAAACGATGTCGTTTCTTTTTTAACTGCAGGCCATGCAAACGAAAGTAACAAAAAGTTTAGAAAGAAAATCCAGTTTGGAAGATGCCGAAGTTTCACATATCAGTGAAGGATCTGGTTATTCGTTCGCTTGTTAGTTTGCGAAAGGAAAAACATTTATGCATATTTTCATGACCACAAACAAGCAAGCAAGGGTACATCTCAGCTAAAGCTTATATTCATTGATACATCCTCGGGAACCGGTACGAAGCAGTTTAATCAAAGAAACGGGCAGTTGATCTCCATCAGTTATCGGAGCAGAATGTACACCGGGTATATAAAGGTTAAAGTAAGTTACGTAAATATGAGCTCAGTGTTTAAGTCATAGAAGTCACATAGGCCCTAGTATTCTATTTTAATCATAAGAGCCAAAATAATATTTAACTACATAAATATAAATTTTCCTTACACAAAGCATCCATATGGCTTTAAAAAACAAAGTCTATATTGTGCATAATGCATATTGACTATATACTTATGCTACTTTGTCATATTAACAGTGTCAACAGTCACTATATTTTTTAGAATTCTGTAAACTTGGAGATTCTTCTAGAAACTCATTATTCTTTACAGTAGATTTGTACGCCACAGTTTTGTACGGCAGTTTTCCTTTAGTGTCTTGTAGTGAAATTATAGTTTTATGTTTTTTTTAAGGGGCGCACTGCTTTTTGTGTTTATTTTGGATTTTGAGCAACATGAGGGAAAATAGGTGATGCTAAAATTTACAACTATTTAAAAGGCATACTTTTAAAGTTAATAAATATATAATGTTTACTGTAAAGTCAGATTTTTTTCTAAAGAAATGGTTTCCATGAACAGGGCCACTCAATCCTCATAAAAAGGTTGAGTATTAAAAAAATTGTTTGGCAAATTTGTATTTCTGCGTTAACATTTTTTCTGAATGAACTGGTCACTGCACGTATGCAGCAATGCAAATTTGTCTTAAGGTCAACATAAAAAAGATTCACCAAGAAGGTCCAGGCACAGATATCTACATATTTTACCCTCCTGTACCAAAGTTGACTGCACTGCACAGACATGTCTTCAAAATTTCCTTTTCTTATGTTCCCTGGAAGAAAACTTATACAGGTTCAGAGCGACATGAGGGTGGGTATTTGACTGCTTTAACTTACTTTGTGTAATGCTGGCTATTACACAAAGTGCAATCGCTTGCCAATGATGTGGGGAGAAGGGGGATAAGGGTCTGGCATTTGCTTTAGGACCTTGTGTAAAAGTCACATTCTTGTTTTTTGTGAGCCCGTCTCTGAAGTGTAGTGAAGCGAAGGCCCAAGACCTTTTTTGCGCAATTTCTGCGTTGATTTTTAGGGTAAATCCGCCGTCTTATGCGAAATGGATTTAAACATGACTGCACGCGCTTACTGGCTGCAGAAAGCATAATGCCATTTTTTCAAATAGTTCAAAATATGTAATAAACGATCACAGAAGGGGCAGAGCATGCGAATGACATCTGCATGCCTTGTAACTGCGCTGTGGCATAGCATAAACTGCACGTCATGTCATAGCATGTGTACACGGTTGATGACAGCAGAAGATCTGGACTCCATATCAGGTTTCAATGGCTTTAAAGCTTTTTGAAAATTAGTTGAAAATAATCTTCAACTCAAACTTAACATACATATAACATACCGTGTAAATTATTTAAACATGCTTTTGTGGTATAGGCAAAAAACACTTCTGGCAATAATGTTTTTTCTGTGATACTTATTATCATGCTGGAGAGAACAGAGCAGAGAAGGAGTGATTGTTTTTTGCTGCACCTCTCTTATTCAGTTAAAATGACAGTGCCTTGTTCATTGTCAATAGACACATTGTTTATAATAAAAAATAGCAATTTCACAATAAAAGCATTGCACTATAAACACTGTGAAACATCCAAACCACAAAACCATAAAATTGTTTGAATTGTGGTTAGTGATGTTGGGCTAAACAAAGCAGGAGTTATGTTTCGTTAGTCCGCCATTTTAGGCAAACAAAGAAAGTGTCTGAAAATATTTCTGCAGACCAAATAAGCAGAACATGAACTAAAGCAGTCAGTTGTTGATTTGATGAATTTAAAAATCCAATGTTTTAAGACTTTAAATATTTAAATTACAATCTACATGTGCCTTTTGATTTTGAAGTTTATAACTTTTTATAATTTTATAAATTATTTTATATATAAATTATATATTATTATTATTATAAATTATATATTATAACATGTGATATCAACACAATTTTGGGTGTGTTTTAAAGCTTAAAAACTTTGTGGTGCCTCAGACACACACACTAATGTCGAAAGAAACAGAAAGAAGTATGATAAAATGAAATAAGAGGTGCTTAATCGGCAAATAGTTCATGTTAATCACCATTAATCAGTTTATTTAACTAAAAAAAACAAATGTCACCGGAACAAATATTGTAGTAGAATTTTTTTTAATAAAAATTAAGTACACTACTTAACTTATTTAATTACTTTGAACATTCATGTTTACAGTATGAGAGGTTTAAGTGATGAAGTCCCTAACTTGTGCTTGTTTTCAGAAATAGCGACAAACATTTTTTACTTGCGCTAGAATTGTTTGGCCTGTGCTAAAATAAACCACTGTAGTGCCAGAGCTATGTGCAAAAAAGTGAACATACAGCCCTGATTATATTATTTGAAAATAGGAAACTTTCCGAACCATGTTGATGTTTACATTTGGACTATAAGGCTGATTTACACAGTTGGAACGGCCATTTTGTCATTTTAATGCTGTGACTCTTCTGTCATTATGTTGAAATGGGACATTGGATTCTGCCTTCCTTGTTCTGCAGTTTGGATGAAAAAGGAAGAGACTCAAACTCTAAGCAGTCGTGAGTCACAGTGTACACACCCATCCACTGCACAGATAATCCCACTCAGTGCGGCGATTTTTCACTGTGTCTTGCGGTTTACAAATCAGTACACACGGTCAGTGATGCACCGCTGAACGTACATATTGCATCACTGCATCTGGTATCAACATACTAATGTTTGTTACATCTGACATCATCTCAGTCTTTTTAAAGATTCATTCAGTACATGAACGAATCTTTTCTTTGCTTGCAATATTATGTAAATAATTTACAGATAATAGAAGTGAAAGAGAGGAATAACTCATGGGTAAAATCCCCTCGTATGACTCCACCGCCTCAAATTCCCAGCAGAACAGAAACAATAATCAAGGACATGCATGAAACTCTGTCAACCAAATCGGCAACTTTCTTGCCCAGACAAGTAAGAAAATGTTGAGTTTGATAGATGGGAAACCAAAACTAAATGGGATTCCTATCAACTGTTTTGGAAACTCTTGGGATTTGTGTTCCATGAGAACAGTTTGTTTTATAATATTTTGTCTCCAATGAACGATCACCAGGTTTAGACCTACTCGTTTTTTATCCTTGTTCACCTCAGGATTATGTTGAGTAACGTGTCAGTCTTTTATGTTTTACCATAAATGTTTATTGTGAAATTTAGGTCAATACATTAGTCTAAAATAAATGAAAATGAAGACATGGCATTTTAATTACATTTGTATCTGTGCACATGATTTTAAAATTTCTTCTTGGTTTTGTTGTGTAATATAAATTGCACGCTTAAGCTTGCTTCAGTTTAGATCTCGTTGTTGGTTACATTTTACGTGAGTAGAATAATACCAGTTTAATGAAATAAGCAGGTTACAGTGGCTTGACACATTTTAAAAATAATAATCATTGCTTAGTATTGCTTGTATTATTATATCAATCAGTGATTAAAATAACAAACAAAATCTACCAACCATAAATGTCTATTTTATGAATAAATAATTAAATGCTCAAGGATAACATTGCTTTTCATGTCAGGTATACATGTAGTTTCACCATGATACCACTGTGTTCATGTATTGCTCCCACAATCATAAAAGATTCTATTGTGTTCCTGTAAAAAGTGAATTAAGTTGTTCTTATTTGAATTTCCTGGTGTAGCATGCGATTAAACAGAACTGCACTGGAAACTTTTGCTCGTCTTATTTCTGTTTATTTATTAGCATTGTTCTGGACATTGACGGAGGCAAATCCACTCACCTTTCACATTTTAGAATAATAGTAAACTCAACAAAACTATGAAAGAACACAAATGTAACTTT
>JAZGTI010008735.1:0-19735 GCA_036877585.1 Botia kubotai | reverse complement strand
GTGTGTGTGTGTGTGTGTTCAGGGCGCTTCCTCCAGTCTGGTGGTGAAGTTTGCAGACACAGATAAGGAACGGACGATTCGACGTATGCAGCAGATGGCCGGTCAGATGGGCATCTTCAATCCAATGGCTCTGCAGTTTGGAGCGTACGGAGCCTATGCACAGGCAAGAGCTCTCTCTCTCTCTCTCTCTCTCTCTCTCTCTCTTTTTGCAGTGTCTCAATGCTGCTCAGTGGATAAATCTGTTGACCCTAAAGTCTTGATTATACGCAGTGCTCTGCATTAATGTTCGTGTTGTCTCTTATGTTTATTGAAATGTGTGTGTGTGTGTGTGTGTGTGTGTGTGGCTCAGGTCCAGCAGCAGGCGGCTCTGATGGCATCAGTGGGTCAGGGGGGATATCTCAGCCCCATGGCTGCGTTTGCTGCAGCACAGATGCAACACATGACCACCATCAACGGCCTCCCAGGGGGCCCCATGACCCCCACATCAGGTGACATCACACACAGAACAAACACACTCTTACAAATGTGTTGTCAGAGCTTTACATTTACATTTTACATTTAGGCATTTGGCAGACGCTTTTATCCAAAGCGACTTACATTGCATTATACTACACATTGATCACTATACATTGAGTATGTGCAATCCCTGGGATCGAACCCATGACCTTGGCGTTGTTAACGCCATGCTCTAACCACTGAGCTACAGGAAAGCCTTGTGTGTGACCTTGTGGTTAAAGCTTTAAAATATTGAGCTGTGGAGATCAGATGAGGACAATGGGTTTGAATCCTTTCTCGATTAAGCTGTAAATTATAAACCTGACCAAAAATGAAGTTTTTGTAAATTGAAACTGCCCTTTATTGCCAAGTTTGTAGTCAGGTCGGTGAACTATTAAGTTAATAATAATAAAAAGTCATATAAAATAATATGTTAATCTTGTTTGCTCAGAGTCGTAGGTACTTTAATCTGCGTTAACTAAACGTTGGACTAGCTGTTTTTTAACTGTTTGCTCAGTAGTATCCTCTCCATCTTTACCCTGGCCCCGCCCCCCAGGTGGAAGCACGCCCCCCGGCATCACAGCTCCCACGGTGACCAGCATTCCATCTCCAATCAGTGTCAACGGTTTCACTGGGCTCCCGCCCCCTCAGGCCAATGGCCAACCCCCAGCAGAAGCCATGTTTACCAATGGAATCCATCCATACCCAGGTACTGCCCTATCAAAACACATGCTCCCTGCAGTTATATATAAAACAGACTTATTGCAGTTTTTGAACCCCCCCAAATTTATGCTAACTACATTTTAAAATTCTGTAGTTAGTCTCTGCAGTACGTTTTGCACGTTGCGTTGATTAATAAATTGCAATATTTTTTCCAATACCTTTTGACATATATATTGGAAGTTGATGTTTTTAAGATAAAGCTATTTTGTGCGCCGTTCATAACGCGTTCAGGAATTGTGCATTTATGACGTGTGCCTGGTGTTAAACGCAAACTTGTCTCAAGGAAACATCTCCACAACTAAAAAAATCTCTGTTTGGAGTTGCGAGATTTAGCAGAAACACTCGGCGGTCGTCCATTAGCTGTCGCTGAGTCAAGTGTGTTTATGTGCAGTACCACAGAGAAAAGCAAACGCTTGTCTTCGGCTGTGTCCCAGTTTTGCAGGAGGTGGTGTTTAGGGAGGACTCGGAGAAGGGCGGCCTGGGCGTGGCACAGAGGAGTTGTTTTGGGGTGCAGGGCAGCTGTTTCCTGTCGTCGCTCTCTGAAGGTATCGAGTGGTTGTTAGTGTCGTGCAGTGTTTCGTTACTGTGTGTGTTTGTCTTGGGTTGGTGTGTATGTGTGAATACAGTGTCCTGTGGAGAGAGGAAGTGAGATGTTGGTGTCTGTGTGGTGTTGTCAGCTTGACTTTTTGCTGTTGTTGTTGGAGTTCTAGTATGCATGCTTTTATAATATTAGACGCACTTCTTAAAGGGACAGTTTCCCAGGAACAGTGTGACAGTGTCTTTATCTAGAGCATATTGATGATGGTTCAATCCTAAAACCTTTTAATTACCAGTCCAGATCTTTAATGTCACACATTATTCACTAACATCGATCCAGACTCATCCGGTTTTCTCTCTTACATGCTAATCATTTACAATGAATGAAGGCATTTAGTGACCAGAGGTTTACATTACTTAATGGAAACATTAGTGGAACGTTCTTACAACCTAAAATTGTTGTCTGAGTAATCTCCATTTGTGCCTCATGGAGGAAAAGGTTTGGTTAACGATGAGTAAATGATCACAGGTTTTCTGTGTGATCTACTGTATTAACTGAGTGCAGTGTAAAGCGACTCATCCATCACACAAGCTGCAAACAGTCCAGAGACGGTAAAATCTTTACCGTGATGGTTTTAACCATTAGTTACCGTGCTGTATGTGTGTGTGGGAGGTCGGTATTGTTCTCCGTGCGTTCTCTGGCTGTCTCTCCAACTCTCCAGCAGTGAGGAGAAGTTCCACAGCTTAATTGTTGAGGGGGAACTGTATGGAGAGATGATGAGGGAGAGATTGAGAGTTAAGCTCCCGAACACACTCGAATGCACTCGATGACCCTCTCTCGCCTGCTCTCTCTCTCTCCCCATCCGTTCCTGTATGTCTCTCTCTGTCTTTCCCTATCTCGCTCTCTTTCTCTCACTGTCTCTATTATCCTGTCTGTCTGTCTCTTTTTGACTGTCTCTCTCTTGCTGTCTCTTTAAATCTCTTTCGCTTACTGTGTTTATCTCTCTCTCTCTCTCTCTCTCTCTCTCTCTCTCTCTGTACAGCTCAGAGTCCCACGGCAGCAGATCCTCTCCAGCAGGCCTACGCTGGAGTGCAACAGTATGCAGGTCTGTCATTTACCAAGAGTCTGTTTGTGATTGTCCTGCATCTGAACGTGCTGCGTGTACATAAATAAACATGTTAAGTTCATTAAACCTGCATGCATCGCCTATGTTTGCTCACATGCTGGAATAGGAGTCGCATGTTATCTGACGAGCGTGTGCGCGCGTGTGTGTGTGTGTCTCAGCAGCCTTCCCTGCTGCCTACGGACAGATCAGTCAGGCTTTCCCCCATCCACCTCCCATAATACCCCAGCAACAGAGAGAAGGTGAGTGTGACATCACCAGACACGCCACACGCGCAACACATTCCCAGTGATGGAGCTGATTCTCTGTGACACCTTTATGTCCTCTTCATTCATCATCTATTCACATAGGATGTGTGTGTAGATAATTATGTATAATTACATCATAATGTCTCTGGATTTGTGGTTCTTTGAACAACTGCAGGTCACAGTTATTAAGTCTGGGCTCATTTAAGTCTAATGTCTATGGCCTCATGTCTGTGGAATTAGCATTAGATTAAAAATAACCCAGAATGTTCTTTTATGTTAAGCGTGGTCGGACGTTGTAAAAGATTGTTTGTGAGATTGTGGCTTCATCTTTCTAAGTAAGATGAATTCATCATCTTGTTGTGTTAAATATGGAATTTCCCATCTATAAAGCACACAGGTTTGAACGTAGATATACAGTCATAGAAGAGAAGCACTAGATTTTCAGATGGTAGTGAAGTTCTAGCGTTTTCATCTCTGTGCTGGAACGCAAATGTGAACGTGTTCTGTGTTTCTCTCTCAAGTGTAATATCACCATCTGTGTCTCTCTCTCTGTTTTCTTTATATTCCCTCCTTTTCCCCCTCGCTTCCCACACTTCTGTCTTTCTTTCTATCTTTTTCTCATGTCACTGTCTCCCACAATCCTCCTGCTCTGTGTCTGTCTGCAGGGCCGGAGGGCTGTAACCTCTTCATTTATCACCTGCCTCAGGAGTTTGGGGACGGCGAGCTGATACAGATGTTTCTACCTTTCGGTAATGTCATCTCCTCCAAAGTGTTTGTGGATCGGGCGACAAACCAAAGTAAATGCTTTGGTGGGTAAAAATGAAAAGACACTGTAAAGACTCTCATTCCTACTCACATGATTAACATTTTTACCTCATTTCCTTTTACCACAGCAAAGCTTTCCAGTTAAGACAGAAGAATACAAAAAAGCGTTCGAGCATATTTGTGCTCACATTGCAAACATAATTTTCCTGTTTGTATTTTTCATCTTGTTTTTCAGTGAAAACACCGAAACAAAAGCATAAACGCATAATTTATTTATGACACCCTGCAAATAAATGAAAATCAAAATAGTTTATTTTATAGCCTTTTTTTTATTTATTTTTTAGTCTCTAGTCTCTCTCTGTTTTCATCTACCAGATTTAGTGAGGTTTCTGCTTAGTACGAGATTGTTTAAAACAATAGTCAGTTTTTCAAGTGAGTTTGTTTGAAGGATGTTTTTAGGATAACTGTACTGAGAAACAAGACAAAAATACAGATTGACAGAACAATGTTTTGGGGTGTCGTCACTGCGGGACATTAGAGGGACATCGTGTTTGTAAAGAACATGAATCTTGCGTTTGAATTAGCGCTGTTTTAAGCTTCAGTGGCCCCGTGATTTATCAGAGGCATCACGTGCGTAAACAAACAGCGCTTAAACTTCATGTAAATGTCCGTTTTCCTGGAACAGGAAAAGATCTAAACTCACATTTACATTTAGGTATTTGGCAGACGCTTTTATCCAAAGCGACTGACATTGCATTGTACTACACATTGATCACTATACGTTGAGTATGTGCAATCCCTGGGATCGAACCCATGACCTTGGCGTTGTTAACGCCATGCTCTAACCACTGAGCTACAGGAAAGCTTAATTATCACAGAATCTTAAGACTAACAGAATGAGAAACTGGAGGGGAAAATTGTGTCAGGATGTGTGACTAAATGTTACTGTCAAGTCAACAGAAATTATTTACTGATTTTTACCAGCTTTGAATGTTTTGATGGTTTTGTGAGATATTAAATCAAACGCTGCCCAGTCAATTTGTTTTGTGATTTTTTTGATGTTGCAAGTCGTCTGAAGGGAAGTTTGGCTAATGGTCTCTCTTTAAGCCTCTGGATATTGTGGATTTAGGTTTGCATGTTCTCTGTGCTTCTGATTATTGATGATTGTGTATTATATGTATGCTGCTGTATTGTATGGACCGACTCGGTGCGTGTATGTCGAATGTTAAACACGCATCTGTTGAATCTGTGACATGAAAACTTTAATAAACATTATAAAACTTCGATCCCTTAATTTCATTTTTTTTCTGATCTATTTCTGCCATGTCCTGTCTGTCCTTCCATCACATTTCCTGTCCCTCTCATCCATCTGGTGCTCATCTTCTCTTCCATCGTTTCCAGGCTTCGTGAGCTTTGATAATCCGGGCAGTGCCCAGGCTGCCATCCAATCCATGAACGGCTTTCAGATTGGCATGAAGAGACTCAAAGTGCAGCTGAAAAGGCCAAAAGATGCCAACCGCCCATATTAGTCCCGCCCCCTTGCCCTAGCCACCCCTGACCCTGGGGGTGAAGGCCGCCGCTGCGCACAGGGAACAACAGGTCAGAGAGATGCTAATACAAAAGACACAAGGGGACACATGCATGCTATGCAGAAGTCCATACACAGTATTGCCCATATCAAATATCCTGTTTCACTCGGAAGTGTCACATTATGGATGTTAAATGTCATTTCAAATGACATTGAAAAATGTTGTTTTTAAATAGTTAGTGAAACATTTTAAAAATGTTACCAAATTTATGAAGGTTCGCATAATGTTCTTAGCAATAAAGGAATAAAGTTCCTAAAACTTTCAAAATAACAATTTTAACATTATTGTTACTTAATAGAAACGTTAGGGAAACATTCTTACAACCTAAAACTGTTCGCTGAGATAACAGCATATGGTATTTAATAAGACCCTTCCTGCTCTCAGAAGATCTCTCTCTGGGGCTGTGGAAGACAGGGAGAGATTAGCTGTTTCCATGGTGAACATGTATCTCATCTCTCCTGTGTCACATGCCCTGATTTCAATGAAGATGGAAAATCAATGCTGTGTCATTAATTTAGCCTGCTGATGTCTTTTACAGGCCCAAGTTATTACCTGCTTCCATATCTAGTGAGCCATCCATTCCTCTGTTAGCTTCAATAACACAGCACAGCTGCTGTAAACACACACCCCCAGCACCAGCCTGATACAACAACTCTCGCCAAAAATCAGTTTTCTATATAATTGTACAGAGAATATACTGTAAAAAAATTAACAGTATAAAATGATCTTGCATTTGTTCCTTTTTACTAAACGTGTCCTGTTTTACTTTAACTGATAATGAAAACAAGGGTGAATTTATGCCGTTTCTTCTTGTGTTTCCCTCACAGGTTTTGCAGAGCTGGAACACGTTGATACATGCGAAATGAACTGAAATCTAAGAAAACACAACAGATGAAGATCATCAGGGCTGAGGACACGTCACTGCTGAAGCAGAACATGAGGAGAACACAGGAGCATGACATCACCACCAGGCTCAACTGACCTTCTGGACTTCAGAATCAAACTCAGGGGAGCCGTGGAGTAACTGGACCGGTCCGAACTCCCTTCTGTGAACCCCACGCCCTTGTTTTTGCAGGACCACAGGATGAACTACTGAAGACCAACACAAAAAATCTATTTAATAAAAGACAAGCAGCGTAAGCCCTCAGAAGGCCATGAATCTAAGAAAACATAGTCAAAAATAAACAGCTTTTTTTTAAAACTGCTATAAACTTTGAGAGGGGAATGATGTAATATCGAGGAATCTTCGGGGAAACTTTTTAAAGAACTGTTTCAGGAGTCTACAAAAAGGATTTAAAAAAACAAAAAACACTTGAAAGACAGAATTGTTTTGGAAGGATGTGACATTTCAGAACACATGAACTCGCCTCGACGCGGGACGGCCAGCTTTTTCGTGGAGTGCCTGTCCGTTTCCAGGGGCGACGGCTGCCACCGACCGCAGCCTCAGTCCGCTGGGGGAATTTTCTGTCATTCCTTAGTTGTGTAGGGACCAAATGACCAAACCTTTTTATCACAAATGAAAAAGACTTGTACCTGTAACATAATCGGACCACTGCATCTCTGACTGTGCCAATCAGTTTAAGAGTTGTATTTAAAAAAGATATACGTATAAAAAGAACATATATGACTATATGCATAAATGCATACATATAGATATGATATGCTTTTGAATACTATTTCTGACGGCCCGTCCAGGTCCTTCACTTCGCTAGTTTACAATTACTGCTCAAAATGAAGAGTATTTATTTTTCTCTCACTTGTAGTTTTTCTGTGTGCTGAGACAGGGGTGCATGGGAAAGCCTTACCTTTTCTATTTTAATGTCCTTGTAGTAAAGAGGCCATCTTTGAAAGGTTTGAGATAAACAATCCTGTTTATATATATATATAACGTACATACGATATGTATATGCATAGCAGACATAATGTATTCATATTTATGCACCTGTATAGCATATATATGGATACATACGTTATGAATCCCAAACCCCATATGTGTATTTATATGCATATATTTTATATGTCTGTATATATAGAAACCGGCTAATATGTAGAGCTGTCTTTTTTTTGTGGAGTTCGAGCCTCTGCTCTGCTTTGGACTTTAACCACAGCGAAGAATCTCAAAATCGGCAGCTGCAGTCTGCAGGCATTCCTCTCGATCCAAACAGCATCCTGTATCCACTAACACACACACACACTCAAGGGTGAAAACCGATACACTTTGTGTATATATGTGTATATGCTATTTACAAATGCAAAAAGGCCTCTTGTCAGAGCGCTTTAAGAGAATCAGGCTAATAGCGAATCAGGATTATTACGAAATGGACGAAAACGTTCTGGACATATCTGCCTCCCTCACCCTACGGTGTACTCTGTAAATTCGCCAACACGTGTGATATACGACAAAGAAACAATGTATCTACGCAAACTGAACGCTGGCTTTAAATACAGATATCGGATAGTTTCTCGAAACCGCGTTTGTGCACGTGCCGTCAGTTCGACGGCGGCCTCGCGCACTGCTAGGAGCCATTTGTTATAATGATGTCAAAACAACGGAAACACTCTACTTCTTACAAAAAAGTAAAACAAATAAAAAGACAACTACTATAGCTACAGCTACAGCTAACAGCGAAGCCTTCAAAGATCTGTTGACATGATATATTTGTGCCGCTTGACAGCCACCTATCAAAACCACCTACCAGACGTCAGCTTACAATGAAGTGGGCATTATACACGTTTTGCACAAGTATCGTCTAAATGTGCATCACATTGCGTTGTTTACATCTGCTGCTTACGAGTTTGAAGAAGTTTAACGGGGTTTTTCGAACGTTTTAGGGTTGAGACTGTCGGGCTGAACGTCTAGTTTTTGGAAATTGGTGGGTGACGATTTTGACGTCAACGATTTTGTTAGGTTAGCTTTGCAACTGATCTATTTATACAAGATGGCGCTATGTAAATATATAACAACTCCATAGCTGGCTGGTTCATTTTACGGTAAAGTGTCTATACAGTGACACAGCAGTAGTCAGTTCACCTCATATAAATGGGGAATCTGGTTCTGAATCAGTTTTTTCAGACGGATTCCGGAATGTTGCATTTTGCCTTCTAGATCTTTCCAACATATGATCATTCAGGTATTTCAGTTTTTTTTGCCAGGATATGCACCGCGTCTGTTTATAAAGCTCATCACGCTGTAGGATTGACGTGTCAGCTGTCGTTCTCTCCGTTAGACGAGTATTTCTGTCTTAACATTTGTCTGTCTCTCTTTCACCATCCGTGTGACGCTTCAGCTGCAACTGTTTACACAGCAATCTGGAAATGTCTGATTGACAAACCAAGACAGAACAGACATTTTATTATATATAGAAATATATACATGAACTACTGAATATACTGTAAATGACTTTCCTCTTTTTTGCTCTGTTCCTCTGTATATAGGTTTGCATATTTTATCTTTTACTTCTGTCTGGAAGGACTGGATGACAAAGACAATTTAAAGACTGGTGAAAAATGCAATTTTAAAAAATGCTGAAATCAAGCAGGTAAAATCTAGTCTTGGAGATGCAGTATATGGTCGTAAGGTACCTGTGTGTTTATTTACAGAACGTAAGAGCAGCCAATCAGATTCGAGCAGAACATTTTTACGTCACTTTCAGAACTGCTTTTTTTGATCATGTATGTATCACTTTTTTGTTCATTTTTCATTTTAATAGACTACTGTATTTATGTCTTGCACTGGTTGTATTTTAGTTTTTATATTTTTACATAACGGTGACCACACTATGAGTTTGTCATTGAAACAAATATATTTGTACATGTTTTGTATTGTATGGAGACACAAACGGGCAGAATCAGGGTAATGCTTTACAGAGAATGTAGATGTCATGATGGACCGGTGTCGAAACTTTCACTGCACCCGTTTTAAACTGTCTGCGCTTTCATTTCTGTTCTGCTGTTTCATGCGCGTCACAACTCGAGCTGCTTCGTTGCGCTTTTCAGACAGAAAAAGAAAAACTGCACTAATCCGTCAAAAAACTCTCAGCAACTATTTCTGGCTGTTAGTGCCGCAAACTGTCCTCAGTTATTCTGAATGGAAAACAAGAGTCTGAACTTACAGAAACGATTGCAGTAACGTGTGAGGAAGAGGGAAATGTAAAACGAAGCTTTTCAGACATCACAGTTGAGCGTGCTGGGTGGTGTGTGTGTGGAGTTTTGCCAAGTTTATCACAATGAGATTGAGCTGTATTCGCAGTCGAGGTGCTGTCGTGGCTCCTGACCTGTTGTCCTCAGCTCCACGTTTCTCTGGACCCTGGACTCTCTTTTGTAATTTTACTGAATGACGCGTTTCTGCTTAAAGCCCAATAATAAAGCACAGTGTAGAATAAACCAGCACTACGCTTGTCCCATTTTCTGCTGTATCTCGAATCAAGCCTTCTTATGAGTTTTGTTTTCTCTGTTTCTCTCTTTTATGAATGTGTGCCACGACTGATGTATTCCAAGACCACTTCAAAGGGTGCGAACACACACACAAACACACACACACTCTGAAACTTTACACCACCAAAGATCAAATTAGACCAACAGCCCTGAAGCGATGTTTGCCGGAATCACACTGCATATTCTGATCCAGTCTGAAGTATGAAATATCAAAGCATATATGCTGTGTATGACAGGATATCAGGAATGGGGGACAGTAAGGGCGGAGGTCTTTGAAAAGTAACGATCTCACAAAAATGGGAATATGAATTATGAAATATGAATTTGCTACAGAAAGCTGAACGACTCGTTTTGAGTAACAGGCTAGAAAAATCACAGAACGATTTTAGTCTAGTGACTATAATTACTTTAAAGCTTAAATTTGATGTAAATGGTACTTTTTTTGCGCAATTGAAAATACCTATATAACCTTTTTAGACACTGAAAATGACACAAAATTCACAATGAAATTACTCATTACAGATTCTGTAAATGTTCACAGGTAAGTTCTTTGGAAAGCCTGTGTAATTTATTAAGGGCTGCTGCCCAGCCATCAGTGTCTGACCAAACACCACCAGTTATTAATACATACATTTTTATTAAGGCAAAAATAAACATATTACAAAAACACGCAGAGCATAATTACTTAGGAATAACTTTGAAACTGAAATCATTTAAAAAGGCGCAAATGAGTTTTAAGCTCAACAAGTGACAGAAGCATTGAGACATAAATCATTAAAAGTCATTCAATCAGTTACAGCGAACCTCAGTCACTTTAATAACCCTTCAACAGATAAAAAAGATGTCTTCCAGAAGCGGACTCTCCTCCGGGTCGAGCAGTGATGGCCGACTGGAGCCTGGAGGGGACAGAAGGCTCCTCTGATGGAGTGGAGAGATTCAGCTCTTCTGAGGTGTGGGATTGATTCTGCACCTCTCTGGAATGGATGCAGGGCTAAATATGTCTAACAGCTCAATCTGAGAGTCACTCAACCTAACAGGAGAGAAAAACAATCATGACTGGAGAAATATCTTACGACTGACAGATCGTCTAGCAGAACAAAAGTGGATGAGTGGGATGAAAAGGAACTTTGTTAAGCATTCCGAACGCTATGCAAATACGCACAGCTAAGCCCTCGGATCATCCGACACAAAAAACAACATCGTTGCATCTTACCACACACAAGAGTTCACAAGCTTTAAAACATGTGGCCTGCGGGCACATATAAAGAAAAAGGCTTTCCTGGTTTCGTAAAGAAAACGAAGGAGTCGGGTGAAAAGATAAATAAAAGAATACATAAACAAAGATTAAGCTAATAAAGATTCAAACCCTCAGCTGAGGTGCTTAATACATTATTCATCGAGTACAGACGCGCGTATTTCACATATAAAACATGAATTCTTAAAGCGTGCTCCAGCGATGCTAACATCATTTACTGCTCGTTTTAAACGGCATCAGTTTGCACCCGTGCAGCAGAAGGGATGAGCTGCTATAGCTACAGATGTGTGTGTGTGTGTGTGTCAAGTACTCCAGCTTCTATGTGAAGCACATCCACTGAGTACCTGTGACATGAAAATGACGCTTCATGGTCCTGACATACATGATTATACAGGACACCAAACAGCAGGTGAGAGGAAATACGCCACCCAGGCAAATAAAAATAAAGGCTGTCAGCACCTCAAGCTTCCATCCTCCTCAATCAACACATAAGCGCTTTTCAACAATCTAGTGAGCGGTCTTGCTGTCTGCTGCCTACATAGGCAGCTGAATTCTAAGACAGCATCCTAATCAAGATAAATCTGAATAATGAAAGCTACGGCGGACGGCAAGATTTTCAGCTTTTCAAATTGTAGTATGTTCACAAAGGTAACATTGGGCTACTTTAATGTTCATAAACTCTGAAGCTCAACAGCTTCTTTTGCTTTTAAGCCTGAAATTTGAATCTGGGTTTGAGATAAATCCATCGTAGAACAGCAATAGTAACGTCCAATCAGGGAATGTTGTTTTGTTACCTCAGCGAATGACAACCGTTAGCCTTCCGACGATTCTTCCGCCCATCTGTGAGAGTGAAGGAGAGAGGGAGCTTATACTGAGGGTGGATGGCCGATGAGTTGGGACTTTGGCAGTGTGAGAATTAGCATTTTTATTCGCTGATTTATTTAACGGACAGGCCTCTCAAACAGCCATCCATCAACCAACGACACCGGCGAAATGAATAATGCATCTCTCACCGCCGGTCACCATCTATAACGAGGGATGAGGTAGGTGTAGTTTGGTTGGGGGAGGGGACGTTAGGCCGACGGTACGAGGAAACTGTCCGCGAGAATGCTAATGTGCTGGCAGTCATATTTACCCAACGCTGTTATTGCTTTTCACACAGTTTGCTGCCGAATGACCATGAGACATTAATATCACTTAAGGAGAAGTTTTCTAACCCCAAACGCTGACTGTTCGTTCGACGGATCAGCTAGGTTGAGGACGGACACCAAGAAGAAGAGAGACGGCGAGAGAGAGGACGAGAGAGAGAAAGAGAGAGAGAGAGAGAGAAAGACTCTGATTCAGGTTCTACTTCAATAAATCCAAACAAAAGACGGTTTATCAGTTTCCTCTCCCTCAGACTCGTTATTTTACTGTTCTCATTAAAAATGTCTGTCACGCTTGGCTTACCCTTTCATTTGTAGCCCAAACAGTAATATAAAAATCCGAAATGACAAATACCAACAAAACCGAATGCCAATTTTCTTCTAATCAATAGTAGGGTGAGGGGGGGGGGGCAGAGGCCAAAAGCAGGGCACTGACGTATCTCACTGGACTTCTATCAAAATATCTTTTATATCTTCCCTCTGTATTTAAAGATATAAAAGATATTAAAGAGAAACAGGCTTTATTTCAGAAGGAACACAATGTTGGGTTCACATCACTCAAGGTTAAAGCCAATCAAAGAAAACTACCTGGATCAGGTTGAGTGAAAAGTTACAATCTCCAGCGTCAAAACAAGACACATAACATCAATAATCATTTTCATTTACATGAGGATTTTTTCCAAGGGCAAGCCCGCAGTAATGCAACGCTCGTGTATTGATTCAGAGCCGGGTGATGGGGACAGCCGTTCCCACAGCAACCGACCTGGCAGCAGCCAACCAATGGCTCCTTCAAAAACAAAACCTATAAAAAAAACTAGACTTGATGTCCTCAGATCAGATTTGGTTTTAAATTATGCAAAGAAACCCATCCAGACAGTGAACTATAATAAAATATTTACCGTCCGTGTATAAACCTTCCATGGGGCTCGTTAGCGCCAACATGGTCAACTCGTTTACAAACAGTGTGAGGAAGATTTCCCATGATGCACTACAGCTCATGCCATATCCTTCTAAACCAAACTGTGATTTGCATGCCAGATTTATAGAAATACACTTAATTGAGGAAGAAATTTCCATTCCAGTTCTGTCTTGTATATTTGACTTAATGCTTCAAGTCAAAGCAATGAGTCAGTTTGAATCTGAAAGGGGTACTTGAAATTCAACGGTCAGACTTTATTAAGAGAAACATCGCTGCCTCTAGTTCACATGCGGTCCCTCTCAAGTTCTCTGGCACATGAAGTAGACAGCAGTATGTCAGTCCTGACACTCTTAGTATGCTTTCCTCAAATATCATGGCCGCACGCAAAGCAGATACATTTCCCCAACTGCTGTAAACTTCTTACTTGGTGTGTTCCTGTAGCTCAACATTGTGTTAGAAGCACAAAGGTTGTGCGTTTGAGAATATAGACAAGACGTATACTTTGGAAGTACTGTAAATCGCTTTTGATAAAAGCTTCTGCCAAATGTATAAATGTAATAAAATAGCTAAGACAAAATCACGTCTGAAGTCTGACAATTTTTTTCCTAGAAAGAAAAGAAAACGTGTCTTACAAACGAGTTACAAATGATCTGCATTTTTCAGAGATGCATGCTAAACGAGACGCGCGTCTGCTGTCGCTGTGGGGGAGGGAGAAAGACACGCTGTCACATTAATTACCTTTCCACGTGAAAAGAAAACGCTAATGAATTTCCTTCCCTTTCCCAGAGTGTCTCTCGTGTGAGCGGTCAGTGATTTATTCTCTGTCTCTCTCTTTCTCATTACGCCGAGAGAGGCGGCGTGTTCTCGGCCGGGTCTGGAAGACCGGCTTCAATTACACCTGCTGTTGGGTCCTGCTACGCTAGCTAATGGGACTCAGTTTGGCTCCTGTCAACCTTAGCGCTGGCCGGCAAAAATCTTCATTTAACTCATCAAACAGGGCTCGCGCGGTGGACCGCTTCCTCTGTTGCTTCTTCCTTTTCCCTGTTTTATTTTGCTGGGCCCATATATCACTGCCCCCCCCCCTCCTGTTTCACAGTCTTGTGTTAAAAAGCTCTATCGCACAGGCACAGACTTTGAAAACACAATTAATACATAGGCTTAGCTCCTGCTGTACGGTTAAGCTAAAATCGCTGTCATGTCCCTCTAGAATCGCTTGTTAAATTGTATTCGCTGGTAGGGGGTCTTTTATAGATCTCCTGAGAGCAGCTTCTCTCCAGCATCAAGAGTTTTCCCATCTTTAAATTAAAATCACAGCCCCTCCACTGAAGAACAGAGCAGCTGTTGAGTGACCAAACCATTAAGTGCCAGATTTAATAGTTCTGTGCATCTAAAAACACAAACATAGTGAAAAACCCATTTGAATAAGACAGTTTAAAATGGTGGACGCAGGCAACTGGATGAGTTGGGATGAGTTAGAGCAGATGCAGGAATCACATCTATGCCTGAAGAAAATTAGAATGAAGCGTGAGGGACACCTTAACTCACCTGGAGACCTGTGGAGTGCTGGAGGAACTATGGAAGAAGCAGATGTCCAGAGACATCCAGGAACCACAGGAGATGTGGTCATATCCTTCCTGCTAATGGAGTTCTCTACAGGGAGAAAATGAAGGATACTTGAAAGGAAGTAACGCAGATTGCCAATCAAAAGCAGAGTTCACACAAAAAATGAGACTTTTCCATCATTTACACACCCTCATGTCATTTCAACCCCGTATGACTTTTTCTCTTCTGTGGAACACCAAAAACAAGATACTTTGAGAAATGTCTCAGTGGTTTTGCGTTCATACAATGGAAATTAATGGGTGGGAAAGAACCCATTTCCTGCTGGGGAAAAACGAGCACCTTCCGCTGGACCACCTTATCTGCTCTGCTTCCAGACAATAGGAAGTCCAGGTAAGAGCCATCTAAAGCCGTCCCTCTCCATCCCTCGCACCATGACCTCCTGAGTTCCGCCTCGCTGCTTGGAACCTGTGAGATGGGGCAGAGGTGGAGAGAGTGTCTACATGTTACCTTCATAAGGTGGTGGCCAAAGTAGGGAGTCACGAGGGTGGGCTCTCCCCAAGAGGACACAGCGGCTGAAGGTCACTGATAAGATAAACATTCAGGACAAAGAAGAATCGTTCGCCTCCGAGGGGACGGAGTGGGATGCTGACTAATTCAGGAGGAGGTCATGAGGCATGTAAACATACATTACTCACAGCCAAGGTTCCAGAGAGGACACGCTCATTTCCCTTACAAGAGCTTAAGGATGCAGGTGAATGGGGTGTGTAATCTATGCCTATGGCCCAACTAAAACAATATGGCTTTTTCAATAGCTGATATAACGCGACATACACATAGACTCCAGACTGGCTGCTGTTATTATGCATAATCCACACATCTCTGTCTTTTCTGAAGACTATGATAGTTTTGTGCAATAAAAACATGGACGTTTGGTCTATTTGTTGTTGTTAATCTGTCAGTTACTCTATTGAAGGCTGAATTTATCATCCACACACCTCTAATAGGCCAGTCACACAGGATGTGTTGCATGCGAGCTGCGTAATTTGGTTCAGCTGTTGGTCTTGTGAGTGGAGCTGCAAACAAAAAGCCACTGCGTGGAGTCAACATTTCCTGTTTCAAACGAACACATTCTGTACTATTCTCTTGCCCTGCGCCCGGCTGTTTTTAACTGCAGAAAGGTGTCCTGTGGCCACGTCCCCTTGGGAACGGGTCTGATGGACATGACCCTAAACCAGTCTAATTATATAGGCCTTCCTGAAGACCTTTCTTAACTAGTAAATCAGACAACCTACCCATTAGTTGATCACAACCCGTCTGTATAAATATATATGACACATTTCTGCAGCTCAAACAGCAGAGCATGCTAGCTGTGTCAGCTAAGGTCATGGGTTCAATTCTCAGGAAATACACAAGCTGATAGAAATGTATACCTTTACCAGTTGAGCTGCAGGAACACTGTTCACACGCGGTCACATGTGTGTCTATGGCATTTTACAACAGTTTAAACGTTTTACAGAATTGAATAAAATGCCACTTACATTGACCATATTTGCTACACACATAAATGTGTATGTTGAACAGCATAAAATGTCTGTTTTCTGCTTTCACGGGCTCAGGCCACTAAAAGAAAGTTATTCTTGTTGCATCAGAATGGCTGTTGAAAACTGAGTCTTTCTTAATGATGTAGGCGGAAAGATCTTATCTATAAGACGGGTTTGTTATTTATTTTTAGCTCATTCAAAACCATTAGCGGTCTGTTGACAATGAATGACGAACCGCTCAACACGGCCCCTTTACCAAAAAAGGGCCCTCATTTGTAATGAGAGAGAGCCTGTCTCACAGATCACACACAGCTGACAAGAGGCTCCTGATACTCTGATAGACAGGCTGGGCGTAAACACACACAGTAATACATTAACAGAGGAGCGTGGAGGAACGCTCGACGTCTCATAATCTGGAATGACTGGAGCAGCACTGATAAGGTTCTCTCCGGCGTCCCGTCGCGCAGGCACCTCTGTTGGCTGCCAGCCAATCGGAGCTCATTCTGAGGGGCTACACCAGGAGAATGGAAAGCTGCAGGCATGATGCCTCGGTCCACAAATACACAAAATCAGAGTTTGTATTCGATATTTCAGACAGGCGCCGTCAACATGATTCACTCCCCTGTCAAACCACGCAGAAATGAAATAATGAAATTCACCTCAAGGTAGAACAAAATCGCGGCGAAGAGAATATTTTAGGGTGCCTCTCGGCTAAATAGTTCTTGCATGCGTGCAAGTTGTGATGTTTTCCTCATTTGTAAGTCGCTTTGGATAAAAAAGCGTCAGCTAAATGACTAAATGTAAATCGATCGCACGACCGCAAGCTTCGGTTGAAATAACAGCGAAAACTGTTCACCAACACGGTGATGATTTTATTATTTATATACCACGACACTTACTGTGATTTACCCCAAGCATGCGGTTTATTACTTCTAATGATTCGTTTGTCTGGAAGAGAAATTGCTCGTAAACAATATGCGAGTGGTGGGTTTGTGATTAAATGTTTCAGTGAAACATTTCAGCTCAGAACTAGTCAAACTGTTACGAAGTCTTCCGGCGCTCTGATCCATCCACGGCATTCAGAGAAACGACCATGCAAACTTCAATGAGATGAATGATACTGATGAACGCGTTCTGCTTTTCCTTTGTGTCTTCTGTGGTTCTTGATGCAAATTCTTTGTGAAGAACAAAGATTGTGGGCTTCTCTGTAATGGAATCTACTGCTCAGAGACGTGGTGCTGAATGCCGAAGACAGGCTTGAGAAAATTCTAATTTCATTCTGTACACGAGCTTCAAATTCGTCCTACGCACAGAATGTAAGTTATCATTTTTTCCTCCTCCTACGTTTGGAAGCGTGAGGAGATATTTCCTCTCCATTATCATGATCTCTGCAGATGAGACGAGGTGATTGTACGAACGAATTTCTACGCAAGCCTCCACAAGTCTGTTTTTGTCTTCCCCTTAACCTTTAAGAACAACTCTGTGAGCTGGCATCTGTCTGATATCCTTAGAGACCGCCCTGCCTCTGTAGGGGGCGATCACCCAGTTTGTCTTGCACTACAGTCTCTTTTTAATGGAGTTTGAATTGAGCAGAAATGCCAGGCCACGGAGCCAGTGTAGTTAATGGAGTTGAGCTTGTGTCATTTCTGAGCCCTCCTGCCTAATCTGCAATTTAGCAGCCTGCTAAATTATTCTCCATGTTTACAGCAGCAGGAAAAACCTGGTTCTCCACGTCATTTGATCAGATCACGACCTGGCGTGGGATCACATGAACTGGCGAGGCTACGGGAATAAAAAGAAGCACTGAGCTGTGAGGAGTTTGTGATGAGCGCTGCTCATCCCACGGCGCTCCCAGCGGTCATGTGATCCGTGCCAACGCGTTCAATTTCAAACCAATATGAAAAGTGTCTCGACCCAAAAACCCAAGGATGGGTCCAATCCCTGTACGCAAAAACTGGCATCGATAACCGTAAATATTAAATGTTCACAAATTACAAAGAGACCGCACGCTGTGTTTACGTTTGATACCACAGCATCATGACGCAAAATAAGCAATTTTTCCATATTCACAAGCAAAAAAATTACATGTCAATGGCCAAAGAAAATGAATCCTCAATCTTTTAAACGTGGGTGTTATTTAAAACTGTCTCAATGACGTCCCGTGGTTATGTTTGCCCTGCGGCAGTCACGACAGGGTAACATGCCTCCACTGCTTAGACAACACCGCCCCCTGTTGGTCTAAAACACACACTACAGCGCCTCACTGTCCCACATCTCCTGCGTTGACTGTGATTTGAGTTCTCACATTTGAAATGCATTAATCTGTCTTAAGACTCACACAGCCATACGTCTATGATTCTACATTAATATCGCCAGAAAGGTGACAGCTCACTGGAGAAAAAGTGTATCAGTACAAATAATACATTAACAGTTATAACCAAACACCACACTGCATGTGTTTGAAATCAGTGGGAAAAATATTCAAAAATTGCCCCTCTGATTCAGCTCTACCATTTAAACATCCCGTTTAAGTTTTAAAGTAGTACAATTACAATGCTCTAATATACCTCAAACTAATTATAAATATAGGGTTTCATCTGAACCTTCAGCTCCAAGTATTAAATTACTGTTTATGCATCTATGTAACCATACAGCCATCATTTCACTGTAAAAACCACAACATACGATCTGTAACCTTAAACCTTTTTTTACTTGATCCTACAAATACTGAACGCCAATACTTTGTGCCGGTATGTCCTATAAGCAACGCAGATGTAGACTCAAAAGTCTCCTGTTCATCGTTCAGACTCCTTCTCGCTGAAACACGCACAAACATCAGGAACCGAATCCCATCAGATACCTTCACAGGTCACCATGCAGAGAAGCACGGTGAGCTGAGAACCACAGCGATCGTTCAGTCGGAGTCAAATGTATCAGATCTCCATGACGAGATATCTGCAGGGCTTCACCTGGCCAGCTGCTGGATCTCTGGGCAGAGGTTTCTCCGTGACGGCTTACTCGTGGCCCGGGCAGCGCTGGAGAGCGTCTACGGTACAAAACCGAACCGTTCAATTTGATTTAAACTCATCGACGTGAATTTAGGAGGACAAAGAGATCTAGATTTACATTTCCTGCTGGAAATATAGCGCTTGACGTGACGTCTGAGATGCAGATCAGTATAACAAGCAGACTAGAGATTTATCACTACGCCACTATATGTCATCTGAGGGATATTTATAATTGGTTAACAAAAGATAATCTGTCGCAGTGTGATTTCAAATACTTTAATAAAGACATAAGAGAAGAAAACATCCAGTGCAATCATTTACCTCAGCAACAGCCGCCATACTGAAACTACCGCCACGTCCAGACTGCGTCACGACGCTCCTCCTCTTTT
>JAZGTI010008734.1:0-10204 GCA_036877585.1 Botia kubotai | reverse complement strand
AATGCACACAAGATGCTTGTACTCTCTGAGAGAGGTTTGTGCATGCGTGTTTGTGTTTGTGGGAATCTGGATAAGGATAGTGTTGTGTGTATCAGTTAACCAAGATGGATAAAGGTGCTAGTGTTAGACGTGTCACACAGAGCTCCTAAGCTTTCTTAAGGTGTTCCATTAATGATGATCTACTGATACCAAAGATTTTCTGTGGGACTGGATTCTGTCCAAAATGCAGAGCAAGCATTACAAAAGAGGTGCCACAATGAGACTAGTAAAATAGCTGAACCAACCTTTTCATGCATAACCATTTTTTGTGACTTGATAGACTTTCAAAACATAAGACTGGCAATTTTGGAGACTGCCCCCCTCCACAAAAATGCACCCCATAAATTATTTGTGGCAAGTAACTTGTATGCCCTGTAGTTATGTTTTAATGATAAACACCCTCTAGCTGGCATAAAAATACAGTGTTATGATATTTTATGATCCAAAATGCAATGTGAAGTTTTTACACAGTCCCTTATACAACTTTTTCATTTCCTTTCTTCATTTCATTAATTTTCATTTTCTTTCATTTTCATTTCATTTCAAAACGTCTCTATCTTTGGAAAGCCTCAGCTAAATATAAGCGGTAAGGGCCCTCTTGACTACAGTATGACTCAGTGGTTTGTGACTCGTGATGTAATTATCCTTTTTACATTAGTTTACTGGCCTAAGGAGGACATCTGTCATGAGCCGGGCTGATGGTCTGGGGTTGTCTGTTTCTCCTCAGAATGCAGCACTTTCATTCTTCAAAGTTATCTGGAGGACCAATGGAGTACAACTAGTTATCACACAACCAGCTGTTCAATAAAAAACACCTTTCAAAGCAACACCTACCCATGGCACCTCAGAGCTGTGATTGGAACACAGCTACTAATGCTCACATGTACCCACATAGGAAAATGCTAATTAGTCAATGTAGCAACATCTATAAATAAAAATAACAGTGCTTGTGGGGGGAACAGATGTTTGACACAGTCAGCCATTCAGACTGTTAGGGTTCAAAGGTTCCAGCTGGCATCTAAGCGGGCAGAATGCCCTCTGGTGGTACAGGGGGTCTGCCACTGTCATTTCTCTGCAAGAGCAACATCTGTTCCTAAACAAAACCTCGAATCGGCAGCCAAATGTTTACTATGATCTTCTAATGCAACACACCAAGCAAGCAGGAAATGCATTGAGGACCTCATGAGCTTCAATGAAATGACAAAGAAAGTGAAAGTTAGGACAGTACTGAAAGAGACTGACAGGAGGTTACCTCTAAAACCAAAGACATTTTTCTTCCCACTTGCAAAGTAATTATTTGCCTCTGAAAGTCCTTCAGACTGAAGTAGCACAGTGGGCTCTGTTCCTCTTAGATCTCTGCTGTTCGTGGGTCTGGTAGATGTCAACCGTGAAACCTCACCACTTGTTCAGTTTCAGTCAGTGTGCTTCTCTTCCTTGTGGTGGATAATAGAGGCCTGAGACAGCCTCAGGCATGCATTCACTTTATGTGTTGGTACAACTTAAAGAGAAAGATCAAAAGACAAGTATGTAGTTCAGAATGTACACTGTGCATTTAGGTGGGCAGATGCCTAGTGGCTAAAGATTTGGACTGAAAGGTTGAAGGTCCAAACCCACACGGGTTGATGTGCAATTTATCACTACTGTGTCCACTACTAAATTAATTAACCTCAAGTTACTCCAAGGGAAGAATCTCCGTAATAAGTGTAGCGTAAGTCACTTTGGATAATAGCATCAGCTAATTGACAGGTTGGTAATTACTGTGCACCTGTTGCTAAGTGATGTAAGATTAGCACAGTTTGTCATAAGTAATTCTCACAAAGTATGACTTTCTGGTAGTAGGCATGCATGTCTTTTTGATGAACTCTGCTCACACCTTCTATCCCTGTTCCTGAAACTTAACATGGCTGATTCCCAGAGAACACATAAAGTGATAAAATGTATAATCATACATTTAAAGGGACAATTTACCCCCACGTTTTTCCAGCATTTACTCATTCCCATGTCATTCCAACCTGAATGGGAATGAGTGGGTGAATATTTTGTATTTTTGGGTGATTTACCCCTTTAATGTTTATAAGGTTGCTGACCTACAGCTAGTTGAGACCATTGGATATTTGCCCAGGGACCTTGTGTGCTATAAGTCAGGACCCTGGCAAGGTGCTCCTCTCATCAGCGCTCTGACAGAGTCATTAGGATTCTATTCCCAGCTTTCTCTCCTCTCAGTGCTCATTAGCCATACAATCAATTAAAGCTGCTCCACGCTAACACCCTCTTTCCTGCCAGATATCTAATTTACACATGTGGGAGAATATTCCACAGAGGCGCTCAGTCACCTTTTTCAAATCTTCTTTCATTACCAAAAAGTTCTTCAGTCTTGAGATGGAGAGGAAAGGTCAAAAGACAGAGTCAGCTGAAAACTTACACAACTTTATAGGTGTATACATAAGTGACAAACTTTAGGTCTGTTAATTGCTCAAAGAAACGTAATCAAATTAGCTATGTGAATTAAGTGCAATATATTGAATTAAGTGCAATCATGAAGCATTGCCTGTACTAGCAGGTGGGCGGTGCTGACTGCTAAATTTTTGAAAAAGCTTTGAAAAATTCTTGCACTTTACATTTTATCCAGTAGTGAGGAAATTCCTAATTATGTAATTCAGATTTCAGAAATTTGCATAAAAATTGTGTTACGCATCAGTTTATTATGTTTCCTGTTTATAATTAATCATGCCAAATGAATGTGTTACATTGACAGCCTTGTAAAATACAGAAATAAAGATCAAGTGTTTTGATTTAGACAAAGTAATGTCACCAAAAATGGTCAAATGCCTCAGTCAAACTTCTCTGTCCCAACTTCTCTGTGCACTTAATTTGGCAGTGTTGTGGCCTTGAAGTCAACTAAACTATGGGGTGTCCTATCTGCTAATTTATGTTGATAAGGACGCTCACAAGGCCCTTTAGTAAAATAAGATTTATATGCTCGATGCCCCCGGAATGTGTCTGCACGCAATAGCTCATGCAACATTACATCACAACAGTGAGTAATCCACTGAACACACAAGAGCAGGGCACACTGTTTGAGACAGGGCCAAAGTCCTCTAAAATAAAATGATAATAAATTGTTTCCGTTCGTTGCGTATAGTCATAGCGGACCCAAATTGAACAACACCCTCCACTGGTGCGTTTAAGTTTCATTTCAGATTTCATTTCAGGCAGTCCTGAGATCATACACAGCATCCCCCCAATACAACACAATTACACCACCGACCTGGAAAATAGTGTGTGTGCGCTTTCTTCAACAGAGTCCATCGATTTGTGCTGACAGAGATAGACAACTCTCTTGCATCACTGAGTGCACTCGTCACAGGTCTCTCCACCCTGATGGGCAACTCCTGACTCAACATCACAAAGATATTCATCAGCAACCTCTTTGCTGTGGTGGACAATACAGCCAGCGAGTTGAGGAGTCAGTCGGACATCAGCGATACGGTTGCTGTAGCTAACAACGGGACGGAAACCTTTGCTATAAATACATTGGGCAGTCTTGCAACCAGAAGGCAACAGTGTGGACATATTCTGAGAATAAAGGACAATTCGGCATGGCAGAATCTTAAATTCAGTCTCTGGCACATATTAACAGTTGATTCAATAGACATTGACAGCTCTTCCTCTGAGAATAAGCCCCAGATCCAGTCTCGCGGTCTTCATGTCCCTTTGACTCAGTGTAGCTGCATAATAACCTTCTTCTTTTCAGCACAAAACCTTCCCAAGTGACAGGTGTTTGACTTAATATACCCACCCCAGCTGAGCTCCAGCACCACCAGAGTTCAATTGACAATTACATTTCACACATATTGGAGAAAGCCTGTCTCAAAAACTTAGAATTAGGTTATTGATCTGCTGGCTCTTATTGTCATTCCTTTCAAAGTCAAGCCGGTGGCGCAGTCGCCTGTTTATTAGTGACTGTTTTGTGGAATGGAGAGTTATGAGCGTGAGGAGACTTTTGCCGTTCCGCGGAAACAAATTTGCAATTACAATATGTGTACCACAAAATGATAACGTGCAAAGGTAAATAAGAAGATCATTAATATTGATGTTTTTGCTACAAAGTTCTGTTGACATTGGAGATTGAAGGCCACTTTTGTGATCATGTTCTGCCACACATATTATGACTGATCTCGGACAAGGTGTCTAGCATGTTTGCCTTCCACCCAGAGGGATGCAACACAGCAAAATCTATAATTGCTAATAGCATGCTAATAGAAAAAGATAATGGAGTTTATTTTTGGGCTGCTTTTTGCGTGTCTATCGACTGCATTTGGCAGAGATAGCCACGCTAGCTAATCCTTACACCACCTCACCTTGGTTGCCTTCAGTCTGTAGGCTAATAAATAATGAGGCTCAGTGAGTTATTGATCTTTCTCTTGGTCTCTCATGTTACTCTGAAAGGTCTTTTTCACCACAGCAAAATTAGAAAGAGCACCCCAGCATTTTAAACAGAACCATCAAAATGAGCATTTTGATGGTTTGAGGTGGGGATTACTCTTTCTTTAAGGGAAACAGCCAAACATCTGGTATCGACAACACAATTTGCCAAAAAAGGCAAAGGTTTAAAAAGTTTGATTCAAAGACCAGTTGATTGCAGGATAATACTTTCATAAACATCTTTTAAACTTTTTTCTGATGCAATTACCTTCCATGGTGAAACAGCAGATTGAGAAACGTTCATTATTTTTATGAGGTATGTAAATATTATTGCTGACAGAACAGCTCTCTTATATTTGTTTAAACTCATTGTGGTTTCAGCCATTACTGACAGAAAGCCAGAAATATCTTTTTCCTCAGTTTGGTCAGTTGTAAACACCCGCACAGGCAAAGCCAGCGTCATGTTGAGCACAATCAGCTCACAATGCATTAGAGACCATCGATCTCTCGGAACATGTTTTACAGCTGCAGAGGAGGGAGGGAGGGAGGGAGAGATGCGCTCTGCTTCATAACCATACGGCTGTATTACATAACAATAAACATTTCTTTATAAAGAGTATTGCAGTGCTACAACTGAAGGGTTTTCGTTGCTTATGTTTTGTTGTCTTTTCTACACAGCAAATCACTTTTTATTTCAGGGACCCTAAAATGTTACCTCAGACAGGCACCCGAAAATTGTTTATTCAAAATGATTTTGTAATATGTTTCCATCAAACTGGCTTCAATAACTAAAACTAGCAACAATTTTAAAGATAAGCAGGAATAGCTTTACAGTGCATTTTGTTAATAATACTTAAGATGTAGCAACAGTTCAGAAACTATTAAAACTGTGTGTGCAAATAACTAAACCTACACAGCCTGGAACTTATTTGCAATGTTTGATCTGGATTGGAATCAGAAATATCTACTGTATGCTGTGGTGAATCTAAATTCCTGTAGGTATGTTGATAGACTATTGCGACAGTATTAAGAGACAGGAAGTGTGTTAAGGCAGGCAGCACTCTCATCGAGTTAGAGATTAGTTCTCTAATCATTATTGACACAGTCTTAACTAGTTTTATTTGACTGAGCAAATCCTGATCACAAATGCTCACTGCTGGTACAACAAATAGAAGTGTAGTCCTATAACAAAGAAAGTGTAGCCTTAGAAACTGGGCCAGGTCCAAATTTACAATTATGTTTTTATTGAAAGTGTGAATATTAATAGTAAATGTGGACACATAACTCACGCTGCATCGTAATATGAAAATGCATGATATTTTACAGCGTGTAGAGAAGTGTACTGTTTGTTTCTAAGTATCCACACCTAAAATTAAACTACCTAAAATAATCTTATAACATGCATCTATACATCTGGAAAAATGTAGTTTATTATTGTGTGTGTGTTTTTTTTTAAATAAAAGAATACGCGAGTGAGCATATTATGGACAAAAACAACCATCCTGAAAAACAAGACATCCTTCAAAGTTTTTGATGGTTATTTGATGGAGCTTTGCCCTGTAAAACAGATTTTAACTTGTGAGTTCAAATGTCTGTTGGTTTTTGTAGGCACCTTCATACCCTGAGCTCCATTAAACATGAAACTAATCAATACTTGAGCCATAACGGAGATTTGAAGTAACTCAGCATGCCTGCTTTCTTTTGTTGTCAGCAGCGATGCTTTTCTGAAGCTCTGGCTTGTAAGTTGTACTCAGTGAACTCCGACAGCAGATCTCCTGTCAGGTGTGGGCTATGGGACCATAAAGAGAGAGACAGATGGGTGGAGGTCCCTGACCGCTGGCCTGCAGTGTTTTCTGGCCTGTTGAAACTCACATCGAGGGAGGATTTTTGAGTCATGGTGTGGCTTTAATCAATGGCTAAATGAGAAATAATTGTTCATGGATTCAACAAAAGAAGCTTGTTTATGTTTTTCTTGTTTGCTCTGCTTTCTCTTTGGAACATTGTTTGGTAAAGTTTGGACATTTAGGCTAAAGGACATGTTCACTTTCAGAAGCATTCCCACATACATAAATGGGGCTTCTTCAAGAAATATAAATTGTTTTAATATGGTTGTCACATACAGCAGTAGCCTAAAACAATGTCTAAAGACTGATTTGGCTTTTGGTTGTTTTATGAATAATGGGCTCAAATGAATAAAATGTGTCTTTTTTTCTAAAATTGACTTAATAAATCAATAAGAATAATATGTGTGAAATATGCCAAATACACATTTTCAAAACAAGTTGTTGAAGAAGTGCCTGCTTTGTTAGCCTGCCTGTGTCACATATGACATTAGCCTGACAATGGAACAGACAGTCAATTACAATCAGCGCGGTGTGGTTTTGTAAAAACTCCTGCATGCAAAGATTGTAAAAGCACAGCAAAGAGCAGATCACCCCAGTGCATTCGATTCATTCTCAAACATCAAATAAATAAAAAATAAACAGTTGAGGAATTCAGAACATTGCTATGATTAATACATTGATTTGTTGTGGCTATTTTAGCAACGGCCTGTTAATAAATATAAAGAGCATGGCCATTTATTAATATGTTGACTTTCAGATATCTTGGCTAATATATGGTAATGATAGAAAATAAATGAGACAGATTGTGTATTATGAGCCATAAGAACTGAAATCCACAGCAGAAGTAGAAGAAGATTCTTTAAGAGGGATTTGTGGGTAATTTAGTCTTTAATTACACTTTCACAGAGGTCCTGAGGGACTCCTGGCACAAACTACATCTCTAAGAATAATTTCAACACAGGTTGACTAACTGCAACATTAAGTTTTAAGCACACATCTCTGGCAAGAGGCTGAATGAACTTGGCTCAGATGTAAATCTAAATGATGAGGAAATTAAAAGACATTTGAATCAATTTGAGATTCATCTGTCCTTGTTCTATTTACTCAGCTGAATAACGTACAACTAAAGATTAGCATACAGTTCATCACCACCAACATTTAAATTAATTATGCAAAAGTAGCCGGTTTTAGTTCTCAATTGTTGCTTTAAAAAATAATATTTGATGACCGAGGAGAAAATTGTTACTAGTGTGATCTGTGAGTGGATTACAAAGGTGGAACCGACAACTTTCCCCTGTGCATTTACAATAAAGGCAGGCGAGATCCAGATTTCATGGCAGCTTTTCAAGGATTAGACAGCAAGCCCCTGCCTTCTGCATCCCTGCCTTTCACACAAACACAGCCCTTGATGTTTTGGAGATCATGCCTCACACCATTCATCATTGTGACAAGTTTTCAGGGCAAGGTCTCCACTTTCACAAAGATTCTTTTGTTAAACAGAGATTATATTGGGACGGATGCAATAATAGCCTTTACTATATACACTACACTGGAACCCTGTGAACAGAAAATACCTGTCAATCAACAAAATGATTTTCTGCTGTTGGGCAGTTTTTAATTGGTAGAGAGCAGTGGCAACTTTGAGAGTTTTTTTGTTTAGGTGTAGTAAACATAAAACTTGTGTAATAGTTATTAAACTGAGTGAAACTGGATATTCAATGAGGAAAAAATATGGGACTGTATTTCGTTCATTGGAGACTGATTGGAAGTGTTTGATTGGGTGGTTTGAGGGGAGGGGCTTAATGAGAGTGATTTGTGACAAAAAAGACTTCCTAAAAATCATTTCCTTTGGCAAATTAATTGTGATTATAAAGACTTTTTGTGTATAATGTGCACTAATAAAGCATGCACAATAAGACAAGGAAAGTAAGTATACCAAAAAGGGTAAGCAACATTTTGACTGGTTGACTTTGAATGTTTGCAATGATACAATATTACAAACATGTCTCCATATTGAATTTATAAACCATAATCATACACACACACACACACACACACGTGTACGATCAGATCAAAGTAAAAACTCTAAATGTGACCCAGTCCAGTTTCTCACAGCTGCGCTTTAGTGAAATGTGTACTGGCCCTTTGTTGCATTATTAAATAACCCTTTGAGTTATGACCTTTACTCGCACAGGGGGCTTGGTTTACACACAGGCATATTAGAGGACAGCCCATGGGTGATGTGAGACCTGTGATACATTGAAAGCACCATCAATAAAAACAGTAAGAGAGGCAACCGCTGCCAAGACAGCACTCAGAGAGACTCAGGCTAAATCCGGTTTCATATTATCATTACACATCCCGGGCACGGATGAAAGGGAACCCTCCTTTAAATGGGAGTGAGATGGATTCTTCGGTATAAAGAACCACTTGGGACCAGAGAAAAGAAAAGCAATTACAGGTTTACAGCACTGATATTCTGCAAGTCATTGTAAGTTAATGGTGGGGGTGGAGAAAAAATGAGGTTAGGGAAGATGAGCTGAGAATGAAAGCGTCACATGACGGGAGAGGGCAGAACTGTGTTTACAGCCACACTGACTCCGCCCCTGACTTTTATGCATTCTAGATTTACAACACAACTAAAGAGCCAGCATGGAAAGAGGCTGTTCTTTCAGTGTTCCACTGAAACGTTATACATTAAATAGATGCATGAAGTATGCTGCAGAGGATCCTGGGAATGAGTGGATTAAAGATTTAAAAGACTTGTGTCAATTTAAGAGGCGAACAGCCTGCAAACTTTGGCCGGGAATTGCAGGCCGGAACTATAATGTAGGGGATTAGTTCCAAAAAAAAGGTCTTCGGAAGAGAACCGCTTGACAGAAATAATTGTGTTAGAAGTAGAGGGGGAAAAATAAATAAATTAGATAAATAATTGAATCAGAACCATTTAACCAATAAGAGCAAGGGACACATGAAGAGTGATGTGTCTGAGCTTTCTCAGAAGAAACATTGCTTTGAAAATGTCAAAATTATGTGCACACTGAAGACAGAGAGAGAGAGAGAGAGAGAGAGGGCGCTGATATTTCATTCTAATGTCAACAAACTGAAACTCTGAGAGATAAGCAATAGAATAGAAGAGTTTTATGAAGCAACAGCTTGTGTGAAAGATAAAATACTTTGGCTGTTGTACTTCTGTTCTAAATATTGCAACAATGACAGGACATTAGCATCCTTCACCACAACATGATGAGCATTAAAGCACAATAATGAAAATATAGTGTTACATTAAATCATCGTTGATGTATATAATCATAATAATAACAACATCAGAGGGACGCAATAGCATCAAAGCATAAACGTTAAAATATGCAGAGCAGCTGAGAAATACTACACAAAATTCTTTGTATATTTTTTAACTTTCAACATTCGAAGATACTTTTATTCTGTCAAAATTAATTGTCTATTTTGTACAATATGTTACAATTGTTGTATACATTTAACAACTTGAACTAACACAAGTAACTGATTCTTTCCCCTAATGAATACTTACACACATAATTACACAAAAACACTATATTCATTCACTAGATTTATACTCACACACATAAATACTCACACACATAATTACACAAAACCACTATATTCATTTACTAGATTTATACTCACACACATAATTACACAAAAACACTATATTCATTCACTAGAGTTATACTCACACACATAATTACACAAAAACACTATATTTGTTCACTAGATTTATACTCGCACACATAAATACTCACACACATAATTACACAAAAACACTATATTCATTTACTAGATTTATACTCACACACATAATTACACAAAAACACTATATTCATTCACTAGAGTTATACTCACACACATAATTACAC
>JAZGTI010008733.1:0-19738 GCA_036877585.1 Botia kubotai | reverse complement strand
AAAATGGCTAATGACTCAGCCATTCTGATGGAGATATGGAGTTCATTCCACCAACCGGGCAGAGTGAAAGAGAGAGTCCGGGAAAGTGATTTCCTCCCACGTTGGGATGGAACCACCAGGCGACGTTCGTTAGCAGAACGCAAATTCCTGGTGAGCACATAAGTGCGAAGGAGTGAGAGTAGGTAGGGAGGTGCAGTTCCAGTAGTTGCCTTGAAGGCAAACATCAGAGCCTTGAATCTAATGTGACTCCGATTTCAGTGTCAAGATAACACATACAAACGTGAATGCCATTTCTAACTATTTGAATGTACAATTAACAAATACACGTCGGTGAGGAACTTTTTTGTTAAACATGAGGAGATTCGTTTATTTCCTGAATGTCTGATCAGGTACCTATAGAACAGAATGAACGATTAAATAAGACTTCTGAATTTACAGAAGCGAAAACTACTGTCTAGTCCATACATGACAAGGCGCTCTAAATATTTAGTTTTAAATTACAGTTTTGATTATATATTTTAATTTCTTGACGGATCTATCTATTAGTGATGGCTGTGGTGACAATTTAAAGAGGCGGATTAACACAAAATAGATAAACAAGCCACAAGGAGGGGAATTGTGCTTGCGCACTTAAGCATGTACGCCAATACATTGGCAGAGCTCAATGTTCAGACTCTAATGATTAGATCTGCTCACAAACAGAACGCAAAATCCACAAACGGAGAATGACTCGAGGCAAACATTACAAAGCTGCAGATGGTTTAAACTGTTCATCTTAAAGCACTGATATTCCATTTCTCCTTGAATTACGAAATTTGAAGCACATTATCTGTGCATTTATAATGAATTACTAAGAGTTTTAAAAATTGTTTATTTTATTTCAACTATTTAAACAGTTTTGCAAACACATACTTTACTGTTTGGTGTTTTAAACACTATTTTATCCTTACAGTAACTGCAGGGTTATTGTTCGGATTAAACCCGCATCTTTTACATGGATCATTTGTGCTTTAATTTGGCAGACTGCCACTCGGGCCTGCTGTTAATTACACGCGTCTGCGTGCTTTTGTTTCACGCAGCAGATCAGAAATATAGCTCAAGTATTTCGTTCAAGCGCATTTAATTTGAACACAAATGAAACAAAATCATTGTTCGATCAATTTAATTTACCCAGTGTAGAGTCAACGGCGCTTCAGATTTATATCTATAGATTTATATTTATGTCTTTTACATTTCTGTTTTAAATAAACGAAAAAATGAAAAAATCAAGTTGAAGTACATTAGCTTTCCCGAATAAACAGTGGCGATTTTCAGTTGAATGTAATCCAAATATGTCAATAATATTTAGTTTAAATGAGACGAACATATCTGAGTTCTTTCAAAAGCTTAAGGCAGCAGTAATATTAAGATGACAGTAGTAGTAATAATACTGGTAATAGTAGGCATAAAAAATTCGGAAAATACTGTCAAATCTCAATGAAGCAGTTTCTGTTATTTGTGCAGCGCTTCATTGCTAACGCGTCACCACAAGTGCTATTGCTTCGCTTTCGTCATCACGTCTTTCTTCCGCTCATTATGGCCAGAGCAAATTCATGTAATTACACGAGACGGAATCGTTACTATAGAGACAAAGAAGCGCAAGCGTTTCTCAACACCAAGTGTAAAGAGTTCCCAGCCAAACGTCTGTACAAACATTACTGTACATTACTGGCTTTCACACTGTATTCACGCGTCATTTTACATCGCTGCTATAACAACAACAACAACACCAACAATAATAATAATAACAAACGGCTAAACTATTTTAACAGCGAGTCCTGTCTGTACTTTCAGACATTTAAGTTTCCATATGTATATTGTCTCACATTTACATTTGCAAAAATGTTCATTACAGCTCATTAAGTTTACATACAATTTATCAGTCTGTGCGTTCTCTGGGAATCGAACCCAAGGTCTGCGTTGCTAACGCAATGCTCTACCAGCTGAGCTACAGAAACACCTTTTGCTATTTCTATTAAATGTATATTTTCTGTTTTCATTTTAAAAAATGTTTCCCATATGGACTGTTTGTGTTAGCTGTGCATTCTGTATGGAGATTATGAGGAAATTATGAGGCTCGCGGCATCTAGCGCTCATACAGTGTTCAGCAAGTAAACAGAAAGTCAAAACCAGACCACGCAGCCAGAGAACATGCAGAAATAACACAAGACTCTGTCAGCTCTGATGGGACAGTGACCTTTGAATAAAAGCGTCTGCCAAATGCGTAAATGTAAATGTACCCCGCAAACAACTTTGCATAGTTTACAAAAACATTTTTACAAAAGGAAGATAAAAGCGGCTGTAGGTTTGGAAAAGGTTGTCTAACACCCACACGTTCATTTAAGCGCATTATATATAAATGAACAAGCTTATATCTAAGTGCTCGTAAAGCATCTCTCTGCACTCAGCGAATCTCACTTCATTATTAAACAGGAGATTGTGATAACCTGACAAGTTGAGCATTTAGCATAGATGCATTTTGTGTGCAGTAAGGGAGGTTTCACTTGTCACATGAGGGAAGAGAGAGGAAGTCACACAGTCGAGTCATTGTCCATCAGACTGCCACACTCATAGAGAGATTCAGCATCTCCTTTCAGAGCGCACAACCCTGCGCAGGACTACCACAGAATGTTAATGTGCTCTATCTGCTGTGAGAGGAAGCTCACACTGCTGAGCTTTCTGTTACATATGAGGGGACATTGTGATTTGTTGACTGTTTTTCATCCTTTTCTCTCTGTGTTGCTCTGGGTAACGTGTAACCCTTTGAAAGGGGAAAGACAGTGGAAAAATTGGGGTGTTTGAGACTGTAAAAATACAGGTTTTGACAACTTTCAGGAGCTCATTTGTGTGTTAATGCCATCACCTGTTCAGTACAACAGTTTCAAACATCACATGTATTTAACTGAAAGAAGTTTTGCTAGATTCACATTCAAGGTGAATACTGGATCCACACCTCCTTACCTGCTCTTACTTCTTCACACTTATGTGCCCACCAGAAACTTGTGTTCAGCTAATGATCGTTGCCTTGTGGTTCCATCCCAACGAGGGAAGAAATCACTTTCCCGGACTCTCTCTTTCACTCTGCCCRGTTGGTGGAATGAACTCCATATCTCCATCAGAATGGCTGAATCATTAGCCATTTTCATGTAACAACTAAATACTTATCTTTTTCGTCTTAACTTTCTTGACTAATTAACTAACACACCGCCACTCCTACTTTTTTTATTTAAAAAGAAATCGCCTTTGTTGCCTTCTTATACTGTGTTGGAATACCTGAGACCTGTCTATAGCACTTATTCACTGTTGCCTCTTATTATTGAAATTGCTTCCTTGTCTTCATTTGTAAGTCACTTTGGATAAAAGCGTCAGCTAAATGACTAAATGTAAATGTAGATTCATTTTTCTTTTCACTTTGATTGGTCAGAATCTTTTTATAAGGTCTTTCTGTCCACATTCTTGGAGTGAAGAGGCTCTTTCAAATAACAACACAGAGCACTGGTTAGGGATGTTTGTGCTTGTTGAGCAATACATCTACATGGTATGAGAATCATTGTGGAGAAATTCTGTCGTGTATAAAGAAATATACGTAATATGATATAATATGAACAGAGAATCAAACATTGTGTAACAGAAATTCGTAAAATTCATTTTAATTACACGTTCTTCACAAAGTCGTATAAACGTGTATATAGTAGCACTTAACAAAAAGCAGCTATTGTTATGATTTATCTTGAACTATTTCCTGTGTTATATCTTTATTCATTTATTATAACTGAAAGTGAATCAGGTGGGTAACTACTGAATCAGGTAGGTAACATTTGTTTAAAATTTGTTTACTTTCTTTTTTAATACGCTACATCTGATAAGGTCTGACAAGATTTTAGCAAAATAAACAAGATGGCAAACACTTAGATCAAAATACCCAACCAACATCCATAAAAGATGTATTTTCCTCATTTATGATTCCTCTGATATCAATTGTTAAATTCACTAATCATCTGTGTTCCTTAAACATTACTAAAAACCATCCAGCCATTTCTTCACTCTTTGTACTGTCAGTTTTTGAGATGATCATAATTAGTTTATATATTCAGCTTCTGTAAATATAGATATAAGAACTGGTCCATGTAAAGACACCCTCTCTGTGCCCGTCTCAAGCCATTATTGTTCCACTGTGGCACCATCTTGTGGCAACAGGGTCGGCAATGCCTGTGAAGAGAACTCTGCATGCCAGTCAGCAATCTAACCGCTGCCTCATTTGATTTTCTCACTGTTTCTCAAAGCCTTTCAAACCTAAACACACTATCCTACAGTCCTGAAAGATCCAGAAATACATATTCCTTCTTGCACAAAACGGGGTTAAGGGGTTGACTTGTGCAGATTCCAGGCACCCAACAATTAGTAATCAGAGGAAAAAAGACTTCTTCGTGCCCCACCATTCATTCTTTGAATGTCATTGTTTCAAATGATCGAGGCTTGAGAGAGCCTTTAAACAAACAAGCATTTTTGCAAGGCTTGCCGTGCTGAAGGGAGCAAGGCAGCCAGTCAGTCACGGCCTGAGCAGAATTTACTCCCAGCTTTGTACGGCACAAACAATATGCAAACATTCCCCTCACTTTGCTTGCTTTGCCCTTTTGAAACTCCAATTAACACTGAATGTCCTTGCAGAGATCAGATGCCTACAATTATCTGCTGGACCTATGATGGTCACTTCCAGTGAATGCACATCAAAAACGATGGCTGTAGGTCTTCACACAGCACGATGACGAGTGCTTCAGTATGTGGATTCTTCTGCTTGAAGGTTTGGGTTATTTCAGTCACATTCCAGTGCACAGTGGCACTGCTAATGCCTGCCAGGGATTTACTGTCTGCACGAAAGCAATACTGGGCATGTTTTGGTGTCTTTAAGCACATGCTTTAATCAGTGCATAAAACACTGCAATGGGAAAATCAGGGATTTGAAGTAATGAAAATATGAGCAACAACTCAAAATGGCACCTCTCTATGCGCACACATCAATTGGAACATTGTTTTAACCATAAAGTGATTTAAAATATATAACCCTAAGCCTTACAGAAAACATTTTGTATAAAACAATAGAAAGGAGGTCATATGAGCACACATTATTAACATCTTTTATAAAGACTAATCCTAAAAGCATTTTGCTTTATGAACCATAAGTGTCATAAAGAAATTGTTCAGATTTAATTAACTTGTCTAAACCGCTGTATCTCTGTATATATACGTTTTTGAGCCTGGATCAATTGCAGTGGTTTGGTATATTGGTTTCAAGAACCGCAGGCAAGGATCAGCTATATACACACTGAAAAACAGTTGATTTACCTTTCACACATTTGCTGTTTTCTGATTGGTTCATTGTTTGGATTTATGCTGAATTGTAGTCTGTGCAATGACAGGTTTCATCATAAAAACTACATCATCTGACTGTAGGATAAAAAACACTTACTGGAGTGGAAAGTGTGACAAGTAGTCTTGACACCCCTAGTTACTGCAGCCATAACCCTAACCAAACACACACACACACACACACACAAACACACACACACACACAGGATCGTTCCCTCCCTCTTTCTGATGTAGAAATACAGAGCAGATTTACAGCAGTGAGAATACAGTAAATCACAGGCTACACTGTCACGGTGGCAGAGCTGTTTACATTGGACATCACTATTTGTGGGCTCTTGACAAGGCGTGACAGTCCAGCTATAACTCAGTGAACCCTTCATTTTCCAGCCTTACCCACTTACAATGCTCCAGTGGAGATTTCTTTATTTCAACACAGACAATGGTTCTTTTCTTCATGGCTGCCTCTCTCACACAGACACACACTCGCGAGCAGACGTGCACACTCGCGCTCACGGTCACGTGCATTTTGATGATAATTAATGACATCACCAGTGGAAGAAAGGCAAAGGTGGGTTTGTTTGCCGCCCGGACCGTGGGAACCATGAACCTTTTAAGAGTGCCGAGACAGGGACTGTAACAACAGAGAATGGGACCATGACATCAACTTGCAATGCATGCTGGGACTTTTGGACACAGCAGTTGTGATGTAAACTGTGTTATTGGAAGTAGATGTTACAGTTTGTACTATACAGAAAAAAACACATTCAAATACTGAACACTGGCTTTGTAATTAATCGGCTTAAACATACTTACTGCAGGCATGGAAATCTTAAATGGATTAAATGGAAATTGGATCCTTAGAACATGATATAAAACATGCTATCTATGTATAAACAGCATAGCCTGCATTATACATGTGGCATTCCACCTGTTACCATAATAAATAACAAAAATACTTCAACTCTGTATCTGTTTATTTGTGTATTAAAACATGTAAAATAGAAAAAAAATCATTGCATTTAAAGTTTCTTTGAGGGTAAACAAGTGTATCCTCAAATATGGTGCCCACTACCCACAATGCAATGCTCAATGGCTCGGGATCCTTCCTCCCTTCCCCTGATGATTTCCTTCTCTCTCCTGCTAGGCTGGGAAGCGGCTGCCCTCTTTCTTCCTGGGACTGCAGAACGCAAACTGCAGCATCTGTACTGTGGCCCTTTAATATACTGCCGATATATCTAACCCTGGTTATAAAAGCCTAAACTTCATAGTACTTGTAAACTTATCCCTCAGATCTGGGGGATAGATCAGTCCCTCATTGGTTAATTAAAATGTTGAACCAGGGTCAGCACTGCTGACTCAGGAACATCTCTCACTTGGGAAAATCAGGAATGCTATCCGATAGAGGTGCATTAACTGTGATTTTGTAGTATGGATCTGATGGAACTGGGTCATACTGTAAAATGCCAGATGTAGTATGTCTGGAATATATTCATACTGCATACTAACACATATGTACAGCATCAATGGTTGATAAGTAGTATTACACTAAATGTGGGAACACTGTCATATTACACAGCATACTTTCACAGAAAGTACATGTGTGTCTGCTCTTACACATTTACACGCTTAACACATGTTTTAGTAGTGCTTGTTAATACATAGGTCCAGTTTCTTTTGTCTTGGGCCAGTAAACAATGAAAAAACAACCACTTGTAACAACTTAGCAACCAGCTAGCAATATCCCAATAACCACAACACAATGCTCTAACAGCCACTAAGAACACCCTAGCAACATGCTAACAACTACTCAATACACCTTAGCTACCTCATAGCAATGTGCTAACAACAACAGCGTCAATGTCACGCACTTGAACATGTAAATGCACAGCAACACGCTAACAACCTCTCACAATACTCTTTCAACTGCTTCAGAATATGCTAAACATCACTGAAACACCTGGGAAACCTGGGCATCACTGTTTTAGAAGATATATGTGGATGGCTATATGTGCCTGATAGGAGAAGTGTCATGGGCCTTACAATACTACCTCAATTCTCACCTAATCTCCTCTCATCCACCTGACCTGCTACAGCTGTCAAGAGAAACGACACATCTCTACACTTCCATTTTGTGGGCAGCAGTAGGAGGGCCTGAGCTGGGGGCCTGGGGCTAGAGGTTAGTATTCAAACCGCACTTTACCATAAGGTTTCCAGAAATGAGTGGACAGTAACCATAGGTCATGTTCTTTAATAGTAGAGTCTCCGTTCTGCAACACAACAGTCATGTAATCACCAACCACTACACCATAATGAGACATCCTAGCGTTATGTCCATAACCATAATTATACGCTTTCAAATGCTTTGCCACTGAGCTGAAAAATAAAATACTGTACTGCTACATCAGCAGCGAGAGGAACACAACCTCATTGACAGGGTTTTTAAAAAGCTCTTTAAATAAAGGGTTGCTTCTCTGACAGCGTATGACTGGGTGTGATGAGGTTGATGCAGCAAATGATGTGAGATGTGATGATGACTCTACACAGTTCTGCCGTGTCAGTCACTCATAGTTACCATATGCCTTCATCATCCCTGTTTGATCTTTATTGAAACATGCTGTTATGGATCATTCATTGAAGTGATGTGAAGGAACATTCTGCAGGAACAGCTTTCACCAAACTAAAGGACCCAATTATAGATGTAAGGCAGACATGACTTGACATGATTTAAGGCCAATCTGTGGCAACATTCAAACAAGACAAGAGACACTTACCCTTGTTACATTAAGCAACACTAGTCAAATCACAGTGCAGGCTTATAGGCTAGATTAACTCATGGTAACAAGGGACAGCTGTAAATAAACTAATGAAGCAGGGACCTAACAATACAAAACATCACCAAACATTTCAACATCAAATACAAATTATAAACCAAAACCAGTAAAACAAAGAAGACCCCAAAAATCTAAGGCCATTGTTTATTTTTTGACATTCAAGGAATGCAGTCAATGAAAATGAATGTTCTACTCTTATAGAATCAATAAAGCTCTAGTGATCATGATGAGGGTGAAAGGTGTGTGACAGTACTGGTGTTCATGTAACCAGTCTGGAACCTGTATGTGAAAACATTATCATCAGAGTGCAGCTCACACGTCCTGTATGAAGATCTCTGAACAGTTCTGTAGGGCAATCATTAGACTCAAGTACTCTCTCATGACTCATCACTGTGACACACATTAACAGATGCCACAGTAATGTTGGTACAGTAAGTGTTTGTTGGCTTCTTTAACAAACCCAACAGGATGACAGGATGAAAGATGTCTCAGTATTTCATATCACTTTCATCCACGGCTCAGAGGTCAAAGGTTATGGCTTCTGAAGTTCTGCACCTTTTCTGAATGGCAGTGTTGACAAAAATTCCTGCTGACACCATGCTTCAGTAAATGATGGAGCTGCTGCGTCTGTCTTTGTGTTTGACAGACACTTGTGATGTATAATGTCTGAAGATGCTCTGTCATGCAGAATGCGGTTCACACATCATGCAAATGAATTATTGCGATCGCAGAACTGTCAAGAACCATAAGATACATACATATCCCAAACTGCTTTAGGGATTAGAACGTAATAAGAGCTTCATTTCAATGGTTTAATTTCGGTTGCCATGGATTTTACACAATGGAAGGCACTTCAGAGATGCAGTCTAGTCAGATTAGTTGCTTCAGACTGACTTATGACCCCAGTGTCTGGAATTGCGGAGTGCCTGTGATTTGCATCCTCCCTTGATCATGGGGGGCAAATACATACACTGAGATTCTGCTTAAGAAGCAGCAATCTGATCAGACGGTGTCAATGATGTAACCTGACTCCACCCCTTAAGCCCCGCCCACTTTTGTCTGACATTCCCTTAGACTTTAACATGGCGTGGCCTGGTTCCAGACAAGGGTCTGTCTGGAATGATGTTTATTAAGAGGCTCTTGAAGGGCGGCTCTCCCCTTGCGCTTATAACATTCCGAAGCAAGTCTCTGGGGAACCCCAAGACCATAGACCCAGAGGCCTCACAGGCTCTGTGCTTCTCAGAGCTGCATGTGGAGATATTAATATGTATGTGTTGATGAATGGAGCCAGACTGGGATGTGATTGTGTTAAACTTGCTCTGTCTTTTATCCTAGAGAGTTGGTATGTAGAGGTCCTGTTTACCCATCTCTGGGCCCTGGTCTAGATACAGGTGCCTGTTTTGTAGAGACATTCAAATTTTAGGTACTTTATCCAAAGTGACATATAATACATTCTAGGTATTAAACTGGGTATTTTTGAAAGAACTGAACTCTTAGCCCTGGTGTTGCTGGCACCATGCTCCACCAGCTAAGCTACAGGAATGCAATTGTGTATAGAGTTTTGACACAGGTGAACAATGATTTCAAGAAAACAGACACATTATAATGTCACTTCCTCCGGTTTAGGTTATTTGAAAAAAACAGGAGATATGGTGGCAATGGCAGTGGAGGCCATTGCAGTAGTTTAAATATATAGCATGACTTTCAGCCAAAGAGCAACCAGGAGCAGCCCTGCCCATACACAGTCCACTGCATTCAAAGTAACCTATTCTGTCATACCACCCAGTATGTGTGGGGTTCCCTTCACTGGGAAGGGAATCGAGTCCTACTTGAGGTACGCAACTGACTTGTCATTCAGCAGCCCTCAGAAGAAAGAGATGTTTCAACAAAGATAACAATGCTGCCAGACGACATTGCGTGCACTCCTCCACTTTTTGCCCTGCCTAGCAACCACTGTCCAATGACAAAAAGGCTTCATCTGTAGCAACAAGAGCGAAGAGGCCTTACACCATAGCAACAAGGCCTCTGCAACTAAGAAGGGCGCTTCTCTAACACAGCTGAAAAGACGCCTTGTCCTCCCCCACGTCTTTTTTCTGTTGTGAAGTTCATCTGATGGCTCTGAAAAGTGCCCCCCCCCATCAGATGGAGCAAAAGAAAGAGGCAGGTACTGGATAAGATCATGAATAATCTGTTGTTTTTTTGCTTCCAGGATTTAGCAGGGCCTCTGAAGGCACTCAGAAGGGCTGCTGGCTGCAGTGCATGGCTGCTATCGCTGGACTCCGAGGATACAAAGGGTTACTGGGCCTTCGTTTGGGCGGGAAACAATTTCTCCGAGGATACGGTCTTTTTACATTCCCCAAACCCCCGTTACAACATATTACACTATAAATAATTTTTTGATTTTACCTGCCATTTAAGTTAACTCATTAGGTAATGCATGTAAAGTTTAAACTAATAAAATCAAATAGATACAAACATTTTTATCAGTGTCTGTTAATAGGTAATCTGTCTACAAAACACAGATGACGTATTGATCCAATGATCCTATGATCCAATCCAAAGCAGCCTGTTTAACAGTGCGGCTGTTTCTGAAAAAAAGTTTCTTTTTTCCATGTATGTAAGAAACTAAAATAACTAAATAAATTCAAATAAATCTTATATATTTAAATTTAAATAAATTTAGTTTTTATTCTAATCCACAAAAGTAAAAGATTTTTTTCCAGACGGAAATCTTATGAAATTCAACTTTCAATCCTACAACAATAAAATTTCCTTTCAAATTGAACATAAACGTATCAGAAAATACTAAATCCCATAAATACTTGAGGCAACAGGAAACTTCACATAAGAAACATGCAATAATGTGTCTAATGACCGAGCCCCCTCAGCACATCACTTTAGCACCAGCAGATGGTGAACAGAGAGCTGTTTCCATTAGCCTAAAGCTTTTTGTTTGACAGATTGCCCTGTAAGTACATCCTTATTTCAGAACTTAAAGCATTTCTTCCTGGTCAGGTAGCAACCCTTTCTCCATGCCCACTGAGGGGAAATAATTTCTCCCTGCCTGTGTCACTCAACAGAGGTATCAATCAAAGGAGCCAATCAGTTTATTCCAACCAATTAGTTTGCAAGCACTGGCTTAAAGGAGCTGGCCATGATAACTGGTTCCACCACGTAATTAGTTGTAATTCCAGTGCTGACATGGCTTAGGATCCTCATTTAGAGGGCCTGCCACTCTGGGGGTGGGACAGGAAAGATTAGCCGTTCCCTAAGCATAGCAGATGTGCTCATCTATTGATTCCATCTCACTAGCATGTTGAGCACTGAACAGCTGATTGGAGGGCGAGGAAGGAGGATTGATTTGGAGGAACAGGTGAGCTACAAGCCTCTGAATGTGTGAAGAGCAAGATGTTTCACAATGACAAACAGATTCAAAGCAAGACCAAAGCTCCTTCTGTACATTTCTTACTTTCTCTCTGCTCAGCAGATCAGTTTATTATAGAGGACTGTCGTTCAGGTCCTGCCGCACTCATTCACTCTTCTTCCACAGCAGCTGAATCTTCTCATTAGAAGAACATTTGAGGCTGAGCCGCTCAACCACCATCCACTTCATTCCCAACTCCTTGTGTCCCAATCAAAGAGCCATGCAGCCACGGATCCCCCACAAAGTCTTCAGTAAATGAACCACTATATTCATTGCCCATGGGGTCATAGCACCCAGACCTGACCCTTTGACCCCTCCACATGGATTCATGTCACCTTGAAAAAGCCTGATTAAGTTTTAACGAGGCGTAATGCTTTTGGTGGTAGAAACCCATGAATACAAATAAAGGGAAGAGCTGACATGAGAACCAGTTTGGGAAAACCAACACAAGAGAGAAGGAAGGTCCCCTAACAAGGGGACTGATAATGAGGATTAGCATGACAAGCAGGGCTAGGTTTTGAAGGCTTTTGATGCTTTGGATGGACTTATTTTGGGCTGAATACGATTTATCGTATAGCTACAAGAAATATCTACAAGAAGAAAGGTAATCCCAAATCTCACATCACAACCAGTGAAAGGCATTAGTTTGGCTTTTGAGCTACAAGCACTGAGGTACAAAACTGAGGAGGTAAACAATTACCTAAACAATTACCTAAATGACTCGGTTGTGAGTTTTCCAATGTTAGCTCCAATCCCTCGAAACGAGGAAAGAAATGTCTACTAACAATGTCCAGCACTGTATATTTATGCATCAATTTATACACATTGTGTAATACAGGCCATATAGTTGACCCATTAAAAATATAATTTGAAATAATTATATTCTCAACAGAAATGCTTGGAGATAGATATTCTCTACAATGTTCTAATGCTGAGACATGGCATTTCATTACAGGGGGGTTAGAGTACTGAAAATGGTTGCTAGGGCGTAACTAGACAGTTAAACAGGGTTAAACATAAATGGATGTTAAACGGATGTCTGAATCATGACAGATGTTCTGGTGCTGAAATATGGATAATTCAAGTTGGTGGTTAGGGTGCTCTAAATGGTTGCTAGGGCATGACTGATCAGTTTCCATGGTAATAATTAAAGTCAAAAGAGACCACCCACTTGTCTCTGTGATGTTCTGATGCCTCTCTCCATTTTCAAGTCAAAGAGTTCCCAAAGTTGTTAGGGTACCATAACAGGTTGCTAGGGTGTAGCTGTTAAGTTGTAATGTCACCATTTGTTGCTGCTTGCTAAGTCTCTACGACATTCTGATGTGATGTAACAAAATTCAGCCCAATGTTAAATCTATGGAAATTTTCATTCGCCCAAAAAACATCGTACAGCGAACACTTTTAAAAGTCACAGCACATCTCTCCTCAACAAGCCCGTTGATTTAATCTCTCATTCATGAGTCTATGAAAAATTCGGCAGGATGAGTTATTGGGTATTGAAGTTTTGTCCAGAAAAATAAGTATGCAGGAGAATAATAGTGAAGCTTTGCTTCACAAGCACCACTAACTAGCCCTAAAGTAACGAGTAAAAGTAACTCAAAGGCTCCATAACATTTACATCTATCAAGAAAACATCTCAAAGGAATTCAGAAAACCATTCATTTGTTTCATTTCATTTTTTACATTTAATTTAATTATCATTTAAATAAATCGTTGAATTGTTTTGTCATTGTCATTTAATGTCATATACATGGTAATTTTACAGTATTTCTTTTGAAACTCAAAATGTAACCCTTTAACTAGATTATAAACTAAATTAAGTGCTATTTTCCAACCCCAGAGTAACCGAGGATTTAGCAATTGAGTCTATCAGCACAGATGTACCGATCGCTCGTGCCAATCAGCCCTTAAGAGTGATCAAATGATCAGGTCAGGAGGTGAAAGACTGTTGAATGAGAGGCACCACCTATCCTCCACCCCCCCCCACACCACCCACTCACTGCCCACCATATACCCCGCCAACAACAGACCAATTTCATCCATGAGAACCTTGTACTTACACCCCCTGCTGAGTTATTGAGCTCCTCTGCTGCTCCTCAGTGGCAGGTACTGATTAGAGGGGCTGCAATCTCCCTCTTTGTTCTCTTCTAAAAGGGAAGAAAAACTACCCCCCTTCATCCTGACAAACTTTAATCTGATTACAGTCTTTCTACATCTCTTCAGAGCAGACCGGCCGTGGAGGACAATAGTAGACCGAGTGGTTTCACACACAGGCTCTGAGCTATGTGATCCAAGTGTGGGTCTCAGAGAACTCCAGCAGCAGTTCTCTTCTCAGCTGCCTGCCGCCAGACGCTTCCCTTCCAACGAGGGATTAAGGAGGACATCTCTGTTACAGGAGCTCCACCTGTGTCACTCTGGTCCACTGCGGTCTTAGACTTTGTAATCTGTCAAACCTGAGCCTCCCCTAATGCAGTTAATCTCTCCTCACCGGAGGTCTTCAGCAGAAACCACTGCAGGACAAAAATGATGTATTTGTCTATATGTAAAACAAAAACACTGGAGATTTGGATGAGTGGGGGGGGGGGGGGTATTGCATACTTATTCTGGAAAAATTCCATAGATTTAACATTGGGCTGATATTTGTGATGTCATAGCTCCATAATCAGAAAGTTGTAGAGACTTGAGGGTGGGTTCATATCGCTCGACTTACGAAGCAGCAACAAATGGTGACATTTCAACTCCATATCCACGCCCTAGCAACCAGTTACAGTATCCTAACAACCACCTCATTGACTTCCATTGAAAAAGGGTGAGAGGCATCAGAACATTGTAGAGACAAGAGGGTGGTCTCTTTTGACTCAGACTGCCAAGTAGTCTTTAATTATTACCATTAAACCTGTCCAGCCATGCCCTAGCAACCATTTAGAGCACTCTAGCAACCACGAATTATGAACCATGAATTAGCTGTATCTCAGCACCAGAACATCATGGAGACATGGGAGTTGGCTACTTTGATTCACACACACATCTAGTTATTCTGTGTAATGTGTATTATGCATGTGGCAATTCTAAAGTAACAGAACCATGTCCCCTAAAAGGAGGATTTTTTTTAAAGCTTTAGCATTCTCTCACAAAACCTGTTGTGATTTCAGAACTTCTGACACACACTTCCTGTTGACTTTTTACAAATACAAGCGCGAAGCTCTGCGGAGAAGTCTCGTGAGAACACGTTTTTACAGGAGAACACAAAAGCTTTAAAAACATTTTCCCTTCATCGTAGTTAACATGCTGTATAATTGATATATTCTGTGAGCTGTAAATTGTAGGTGTATGTTTGTATCTGTTTGGTATGTTTTGTATTGTCAGTGCTGCATTTACTGTGAAGTGTTTACTCAAGAATCTGTACATGATGTTTCAAAATATGATGTTCTCCTCGACCAGAGAAAACTGATTCTAACTGCAGTGTGTTATGTGCAGTGTGTGACACTGCGGTGTGTGCAGTGTGTGACACTGCGGTGTGTGACACTGCAGTGTGTGCAGTGTGTGACACTGCGGTGTGTGCAGTGTGTGACACTGCGGTGTGTGCAGTGTGACATGCATGTAATGCAGTTTCAGTTTCACTGTAGAGGTAAAGTTCTCGTTCTAGATCTGTGTATTGTTCCTGCAGAACATTTTCCAGTTGTTACTAATAGACATTTAACATAAACAGTCTACAAAACTCAGGAAACATGAACTGAAGTGTCATTTATAAAGACAAACGTCTTCTCAATTAACTCTCATCAAAAGCATCTTGCTGTGCCATTCACTAAACCAGTGTGTATTTCAAGTTCATTAAATATCACACTGATTGTTCAGGAAATGACCCATTTAACCCCGTTTGACCCTTTACAATGAGTCTATTTCCATCAGAATGGAGGAGTGTGGGCTCATGTTAACAGATGACCAGCCGCTCAGAGTGTTTTCTGATTCTGACAGATTATAAACACTGTGTTTGTCTCTAGTGAATGTATCAGTACACTGTAATATTCTACTTTAATATGATCTAAAGTTTTTCACTTACCCACTGAAACAAGAAAGCATGATTAATTTCAACATACACTAATTGAAGACCTTTCACTAAAGACCTTGACTGGGACAACGTAACATATACTGGTTATATAATAGCTTTCTTATACAAATGGTATATATTAAAATACATTCAAAGGGGTTTATGATTTGGTGTGTTTGTTGGTACTGATGATTTCATAAAGATATAAGATGATACGAGAGCTTATAAACCATAAGCACAATTAGATGACCAGCAACATTTAATGAATGACTGAAACCGTTTCTGAGTTAAACGATTTACAGACACCAATATAAAGTTATAAAATACAACATTTGATGATGTTAACAAAATAAACATTCACAATTAGAAAAACAGTCATCCAGCACCAAGAAACATTGTAATAAAACATTCACAATTAGAAAAACAGTCATCCAGCACCAAGAAACATTGTAATAAAACATTCACAATGGCTTAAATATACAGATATTGACCTCTCAAAGTATCTTTATATAATAATATATAATCTCATTTAATAGCTAGAGATAAATAGTCATAATATTAGCACTATATTACAAGCTTTAGTCAATGCATTAACAGTAAATGTGAACAATACAGTATTGCTTCAATCTTTTCCACTAAGAATTAATTCAAGTTAATGTGCACAGATATAAACCTGAATGAAGGTCTAACAGACGCCTTCTAAGCTTACAGACGAGCGACCTTTCAGTGCAGGCCAGCTCAGAATAGTTAAGTTGTACTGCAACCTGCATGATATTATCAATAAAATAAAGACGCAAGAAATAATGTAAACATTGGGTTATTGAACATAGTACAATATTTTAAATCTGATCATTCAAGTCGTTTACATTAAAATAGAGGTATTGTCATTTCCTGACATTTAATTAACTGAAAACATCTAGTGTGGGGCTGTAGCGCCATCTCGTGGTGTAACAAGCATGCAACGAGCTCTGCACCTAAAGAGCATTCAGTGGGATCCACTGAAGTGCTCTGTAGTAGAAAGAACGTCATTCATTTTCACTAAATATGAAATGGAAAAAATCTGTTACTTTCTTTTATCAATATATTACCGTCAACCTGTAAGTATTGCAGGTCTGTTGTTTCTTGTTAGATTAATGTTACACAGCATCATATGTTTAACACCTCTTCAAGAATCAAAGAGGACTTGAGCACATGTACTTACATTTACCTTTTCATTGTTTTCTCATTAGTGCTTTATTAGTTAGTCTCATTAGTTATCGTCTGATGAATATCCCCAAAATGGCAACCTCAGGATTAAACCTTGAAAAAAACTAAATGATAAAAATTAGTTTTTTCTATTTACATTTCACGTGATGATTGTTTTCTGCTCACGGATTACAGCGCCGCAGAAGAGACCTGCAGCCTGGAAACACTGCAGTGTGTATGTGTATAGAATGACCCTCACCTCTGAGTCACATCCTCACTAACTGCTGCAGCTGTGATCGCTCGTGCACTGACTCCAGGCATAGCAATGATGAAACTGCAGTACTCTCAGCGAGGCGCAGCAGAGCAGTGCTGGAGGTGTCGCAGAGGTGGAGGTCTGGATGAAGCTTGGGACCAGGGCACAGGGAAATCTAGAGCAGCCATGTTGGCAATGGCAGGGAGCACAGGAAGCTAAGGAACAACCATTTTGGCTGTGGAGGGGAACAGAGAACGCTCATGGACAACCTCCATGACCACATCTGGGTAGACAGAGTGAGTTCTCTAATGATAGAATGATAGAAAAAATCATATGACATGCCTGCACTTCTCAACCAGACAAAAGATATCACATGATTTACCATCAATCAAAGACAAGACAAGCCTTTAATATGTCACAGCAGATTTTAACTGGAAATAACATTTAATTTTTTCATTTTTATCAACAGTGTATGATTCAATTTAAATGTCTTACAGGAAATCATTTCATTGTCATTTCATAAATGTCTTTATCATTCTTTTCTAAAATAATTCAAAATAATGTCCTTTTGGCTTGCTAACGTCAATGCAAAATCCATCCTGTATTGTGCTGCATCCAGCGGCTCTTCATCAGAGATGATGATTCTGCAACTGGTGAAGGTTAAATGACTGCTGTTACGTGTGTTTTCACTGCTCTGCCCAGTACACACGTCCAGTCTGGATTGCTGTGGGGCTCAGTAGCACTTCTCATGCACAGGGCTCAAAACTGACCTGAAGTTTTTAATAAATGGTCAAAGCAGGTGCTTCCAACACAGGATGTTGCTAATCAACTTCAAGTGGTTAAACTAATAGTTACGTAAGTTGTTCACTTTTAATTTTATTTTTACTTTTTCATTTTTACTTTTTTGAATTTTATTCACTTTTTAATTTTGGGGTTTGCAACAACATGTTTACATTTAAAACTTTGCATATTTAAACTAAATTAAAGGATATGTTCACCCCAAATTTTTACACAGAAAACTGACAAATACATTTTATATGTAGTATTGTGGAAAAGCCGCTTTGCAGCTGCCTTTCTGGATGTGGTAAATGTCTGTGTTGTAAAAAGAAAGAGGATGGCTTGACTCGGAAGTACACTCTGGTGCAAGGTGGTGTTTATTTACAGTGAGGCTTAGGTGTTCCACAAGTGTGCAATATTTACAAAGTACAAAAAACAAAACAAAAAAAATATATATACACAAAAATAAACAAAACACTGCCACCGGCAAAAAAAAGGAAAAAAATGTCCCAAATCTACAATATATATATACAGGCGCCGCCGCCGCCTCCTACGCGTCTCCCCTCCTATCACTGTAAATGACTTCTGTCATCCAACATCATATCCATCTGACCGACACCACCCCTTACAGACAAAGACCCTACCGCGTCCCTGAAAGTCTTCTAATGCCACTGAAACAAGAAATTGAGACCATGCTGGAGCTAGGAGTGATTGAGCCCTCGGAAAGTGAGTGGAGTAGTCCCCTAGTCATCGTCCCCAAGAAAGACAAGAGCTTACGTGTCTGCATTGACTCCCGGAAGCTAAACACCCAGACCAGGTTTGACGCTTACCCGATGCCCCGCATAGATGAACTCCTGGAAAGGATTGGCAGGGCTGGGTTCCTAACAACCCTGGACTTGTGTAAGGGCTACTGGCAGGTGCCCCTTGACCCCGCCTCACGGCCCTATACTGCCTTCCGTTCACCCGCTGGGTGATTATACCAGTTCTTCCTTTCGGCTTACATGGGGCACCTGCGACGTTTCAACGCCTGATGGATCGTGTCTTGCAGGGCTGTGAGAAGTGGGCTGCTGCTTACTTGGATGACATAATCATTTACAGTGATACCTTTACCGACCATCTACGACATCTGGAAGAAACACTGAGAAGGATACAGAAGGCGGGATTGACCTTGAACATAAGGAAGTGTCGATGGGCACAGAAGGAGACATAATACTTTGGATACATTCTGGGCAACGGACAAATCAAGCCACAAGTCATAAGGTGGAGGCGATCCAGCGCTGTCCAAGACCCACCACTAAGAAGGAGGCGAGGTCGTGCCTGGGACTTATTGGATGGTATAGGAGGTTCATACCAGACTTTGCAATGCTGGCGATGCCCGTAACAGAATTACTGACGAAGGCTGTAAAGACTCTGCCGTGGACGAATGTGAAACAGCGTTCCAGAACCTCAAGAGTCGACTGTGTTCACGCTCCGTCCTGCAGAGTACGGATTTCTCTCAGCGGTTCTTGGTCCAGGTAGATGCTTCTGCTACAGGGCTCTGAGCTGTCCTGGCCCAGGGGTCGTCTGGGGAGGAAAGGCCAGTGGTCTTTTTGAGTCGAAAGTTGTTGCCCAGAGAACAGAGATATTCAACTATCGAAAAAGAGTGTCTGGCCATCAAGTGGGCCCTTGACAGTCTCCGCTACTATCTGCTCGGAAGAGAGTTTGACCTGGAGACCGATTATCGTGCCCTAGGCTGGATCAAAACAATGAAAGATCACAATGCAAGGGTCACCCGGTGGTACCTGTCCTTACAACCTTTCCAGTTCCAAGTACGA